>UZAN01040053.1:25914-36915 GCA_900618425.1 Echinostoma caproni | reverse complement strand
GTGTGTGTGTGAATGTGTGTGGAACGAGTGAGGCTGGAGGAATCTCGAAGTGATGACACCTTACCTTTCGGGTGACAACTGTGAGGGAGGTGTTTCACTTGCGATCAAAACAGATAGTTGATTCTATTATATTATCATTCTCAGTAGCTGTAACAAAAAACAGTTTGGTGGTTAAGCAAGAGAAAATTTGTTTAGTTTGGTGTGGTGAGTACAGTCATGGAGAAGTATGAGATTAATCAGAAAAACAACAAAATTGATTACCCCAATTTTCGGAGTCAAGCACCATAAAACTACATTTATGAAGTTCACTATAGAAACTGGAAACTAATAGGAACAGAGACCTCCCAAATAGGTGATTTTTCCAGAATTCATAAACTTCTGAATCTCGCTCAGGTCAAAGTACAGAATGAGGGGTTCGCTATCTAATATACCCGTTGGATGGTAAGTGGACATATTAATTTAGGTTAGAAGCGCCATGACTCGCTATTGTAAGCAAGACTCGGTTACTCACCAAGCTTGGCTATTAGATTTCAAACGTTTCATCACCAACCGTGGTGGCATTTTCAATGCGGTTGTTTGGTGAGAGGTTATAAATGTTTATTAGTCTATTTAGGTGTTCGGGTGAATTCACAGTACGATTTTATGGACATTTGTAAGCTCTGGCCAAACAGCCGTTTTCAGCATGTTACCTAGGCTGGTGAAGAAAATTAGGTAATCTAATTGCCAAGCTCGGCAAGCGACGGAACATCGGGCTGCTTAAGCCAAGCTGCAAAAGCAATAAACGTTGTTTACGAACCTGTTAAATTCATGATTTTCTTTCGAATATACGCCATCCATTGAAAGTTTTCTCAATCCTTGCACAATATATATATATATATATATATAGTTTCTAAAGGTTCAAACGCCCCCCTTGAAACGGCAGTGTTTAATGTGGGTAATGATCACTGTTCAGCGTTGCATTTCTATCGATTATTTAATAGATAATATCACTGTTTCTTTATTGAAAATAAATTTCCAGTTTGATGGAACAGTGCGAAGACGTGTCCTGTTGGGCCAACCAGTCCTTTGGGTTGGCTATTAGTTGACCTTTGTACAAATATATGCTGAATTTTACTGATTCAAATTACCTGAACTACACAACGCTATCCACTGTTTCCCGTGAAAGGCAGAAAAATAGCTGCTTGAATGTTTGCTTTCAAAATTTGGATGTGATCAGAGGGAATTCAAGAATGTTCTACTTACCAGAAGGCCATATGCATCGGGGACATAATCGGATTCTTCTCCTGTGGTATACAAATGGTACTTTAAAATAGTTTGCTTTATTATGCCAGAAATATTTTCTGTCTCCTGACACACTCCAGGGAGAAGGGGCCTTTTTTCAAAAGACGCTGCTGGATACCAGTATTCTGAAGAAATACTATTTTGCGCACATCAGGCAAAAAACAACTCTAAAAGTACCCACTACACAAGTCCACTCTTGGTATTCAGAAATAATTATCTAATGAGTGAAGCGCTCTAGAACTTCATGGTTGCTTGTGGACAAACATCCCAGGATACAGCCTCTTTGGAAACCTCTTTAGATAACTGCAAACAAAAGAATTATTCCTCATACATCGCCTACAAGCATATTTTACAATTTAACTATTATCTATGCTCCGATTCCAAATGCCAACCAAAAAATGTTCCACAGACGTAGCGCATTTAGTCTTCTGTTTCATCATGAAATCTCTGGAGCACTCCATGAAAACCGTTTGTTATATATTTGATTGATTTGAATGACTATACTTCGGACTTCACCTTCACGCACAAGCCTCATTTCATCGATTCAACCACACTCGGAAGCACCAGACTCAAGTTTTGCTCTTATTAGAGCTCATCTTTAGTGCATATCCACCGTCCTGTCGGGGATTTGAACTCCGGACACAGCATGGGAGGTGTGTGTGTTACCACTGTGCCAACTAGTTCATGCCATGGCTGAACCGAAATACCAATTCATGTTTGTTCAGGTGTTGTCGTCAGAGATAGCCCGTCAGTTCAATTTTGCCCGATAGCAACGAAGGGAGACACAGATGACAATCTGTTAACTCCAATCGAAAGCCTCCTTACATATTTATTGAAAATGTTTCTACTTTGAACTCCGGTATTCGACCATCTCTAATCCCCAAAATACCCTTTCTGTTATGACTTAAAGATTATTTTACTTCAAGAAATCAACTTAGTAAGATGCATGGGGGATTATGACGTACAGTATTAAATCGCTCTGGTGTACTGCACGTTACTATTCTTTTCTCCGGTCTAGTCGTTAAATACAAAAATGATCTATCTGTTCCTCTCCTGATAGACTCAAAACATGCAGATGTTTCGCTATGACATTATGTTTTAAATCAGTTTGGTTCTCAGTCATTATCGTATAACATGACCGGTGAATACAACTTATCCTTCGAATCAGAACTTAATTCTAGTTTGTCAGCTTTCTTCTATTATTAATTTCCTCATTCATGTTTACGATACACCAATAAACCCTTGCATATCATTGATTCGGTGTTTGTGTAGCGGACCTTATCAATTCACTCCAAGGTATTCCCAGAAGAGGACCTGAAGTGGTCCCTTACTGTTCTGAGTATTATTGATAAATTGATTCGATTGTCTTGCATATCAGTCAGTTGTTATCATTCAGTTTAGAAAATTGCAGTTTTCTACTTCGTGCTTCATTGTTTTCCTCATTCTGGTATAATTCTCCCGTGCCATATCGTTTACTTAAAAAATGTTGAACTGCTCTCCATTGCAGCTTAGCCAAGATGAACCAGGTGTCACTCTTTCTCATGAACCTCTGTCAAGGCCGAATTCCAACCGCGAACGCTGTGCACAGTAATTTAGGGCCCATAATCCAACACAGAAAATCAGAACACACAAGACATCGTGCTGATCGGAATCGGGTTAACGATTTAATGAACGATCAGGAAAGTATATCAATGGATTAAATGATGACCGACAATTAGGTCAAGCTGGCGCATGGACAAAACGGATTGAAGGAGTTTTAGTCAGTATCTGTCGTGAGCAGCTGTGTCACGTGACTGGACGATCAATGGAAACTGATAAACGAATGCGTACGTAACAACCTCTTTATCAGTAGATTGTGTAATCTGCAGACTGATTCTTGTGTGTGTGTCCACATGATTCACTTTGACAACTCATTCTATTCAGTCTCCTTTGTCTCCCTCATTATCAACTAGGTCTATACCTTTTGCAAGTCAAGTTGTCCGAGTATCATAATAAGACGTCCTCGGTTTATTTCAAGATGTCCGAGAATCATTTCAAGTTGACTGATCATTATTTCAATTTGTCCCCGTATCATTTCAAGATGTTCTCGGATTATTTCAAGCCGTCGCGCTGACCTCACCGGTGCTGAAATGATTCCCGGACATCTTGATATGATACTGGACCAACTTGACTTGCAAAAGGTATAGTTTTCGGCTCATTTCCGCCAGGATTAATATAGTTAAAAAATTCTTATTCCGTATTAGGCCCGTTTTCTCACTGATAAAACACAAGGCTTCTGTCGCATCGTCGATCGAATTTAGGGGCGAATAACGTTTAGCCACTGTTCCGTGAATTCTCCGTTCTTGGTGTCCTTCTCTGTAACGGATTTACGGACTGTAAATTAGGCAGGTGGGCTAACAAAGTCTATCAGGACAATATAATGCTATACACTACATACTACTGTTAAAATGGACATTCCATTCACAGAACAACCTAGCTTCACCCAAAGAGGATTCAGGAACACATTCGCCGCACAACTGCTGCAATTCATGGCGTAACACCTTCTCAAAGGTGAAAGAACGCCAGGGTAATTATTTACCCTCATCTAGTAAACTTTGGACAGATCTTTGACGACCCCCTTATCTTCAATCGAGTCTCTGTTGCGTAACCTAAGTGTCAATCTTTCTACATTTTGCGTAAAAGTGCGAAAAGGTTTGCCTCTTCTGTGAATACATGATAAAATGTTTCCCACAAAGTGGGTAAATTTGCGGTTGGACTGACTGTGTTTGTCATTGTTACAAACTTGCAACTGGAGATAACTAAGTGAAATATTAGTTGTTCGTGTTGAAGGTTTCTCCGAGGCGGAAAGATTGTTTGTTCGCAGCACCGGGACTTTCCCGAACAGTCTGTAACCAACAATTCCTGCTTGAAGAACTGTGGTGATCGTGCAATTAGCTTGGGCGGCAAACGTGCACACCGCCGTGCTCCTTTTTGATGATCCGGAGATACTTGACCGTATTCCCAGTATGGCCAGGTACAGATTCATGTCATCCAAGCAAAGTTCAGGAATCTGGACCAATGGCACACCTGGCGAACATTACATCAGAGTTAGTACATGCATCTGCGAAAACGGTTGCGTGATTGGACGATAGTTCTTCAACCAACGAGATGGCGCATTACTTTCCATAAAACATGCTCTATTTCTATCAATAAATATTGGCACTTGATGCTACCAATGCTCCGTGTATTTCATTGGTGTCAGCAGTTCAGGTTTGAGCCAATCCAGTTCTGGGTACTACAGTAAGGGTTCTCGTGCTCCTACATTCAATACTATTCCGATTATCACATCCTTCCATGCAGACGCGGAGATCTCGACTAATCTGGCGAACAGACTTAAAGAGTATTGCGATCTTCATGGAACAGTAGTAATAATAAATGAATGTTCTTACTTACCTTTTTGTCTAATGTTCCATAAGCTTTCAGAAATGAGTCCTCAGTCAATCAAAAGCCGATTAATGGAATATAGATAATGTATACTTAGGCGATGTTAGTGGAGTTGAACTTGGGACATCCCGGTGGTTACTTTGACGATACTACCACTCAAGCAACACTATCCTCAAGAAGAAAACTCACGGTTGTGCTGTGGACAACTTTTCACAGTATGGATATTGGTAGCCATTTAACTACATGAGTTGATCATACAAAAGCTAAGCAAGCGCTGATTATTTGCGTAAATATGAGTAAACAATATTTATCAAAATAGAAACTCTGAGATAAATTTAATGCGATGGAGATGTTTGTAATAACCAACAAAGACTACTGGACAGCTCTTTCGTTCTGTTTAGGACACGTCAGTGGCGCGTACATTTTGTGTTTCTGTCAGGACTCAAACCGCGATTATTCGGGTTGGGACTTCAAACCCTTACCCTTGAGCTAAAATAATTTATTTCGTGTTTGTATATTTTACTTTCTTAATTCACTGTATTGGACAGAAAACTTTTACAGTCGATTTTCAAGACGGAGTGAGTCAAAGTCAGTCAAAGTGCTGCGACGGGACACCGAGAAAAAGTTACACACTTTGATTGTGGTGGAATCGAACCTAACATCAAGAGTGGTGTGATGGTTGCCCAAACCGCTTGATCACCATTACACACAAATAGGGAGCGTCGTGCTGATGTATTAATGTATTGCATCATATAAGCATACGTTTCAAAATGAAATAAAATAACAAAATGTGATAAGAGTTCGTACGGATCATTTTGTAAGGTGGAGCTTCAAAGAAATCGACATAACCCAATTTGTTTGCAACTGTTACGCATAGGTGTTAATATGGTTGAATGGCTAACAAGACGAATTCATCAAGTGTTGTGCCAAACGGCTAAAGCGACTGAACTGCGCATGAATTTCACTACATCTCCAGGACTATGGCTTCATCTTACAGATAAACTGCTCCTCTCCCGAATCCGCACTCATGTGTCTATACACTTTCATCTACTCATGTGGGATGAGCTGAACAGACCAAACTACGTGGCAGCTGTCCATAAATGGACACGAACGCCATCGCGGCTGGTTGGCACATGGTTAAACAGGCATAGCAAAAAGCACAATCTGCCAACAAATTCTGCAGTCACCGTACTTAGTAAACGTTGATAAAATGTTCCGCATCATTTATCGCCCATTTACGTCGCTGTCAAGACGACTCCAGTTTATGATCCTGCGCATAACTGAGCCGATCACTATCCCTGTGCAATCATAAACAGCTGGTTCAAGTCGTATCCCTGTGGTGGCCTCGGATTCCTCAATGCGTAGACCGAGATCAACAAGCAATTCGATCAAATAAAAACCAGATGGTTTCTTACACTGACCCCTATATAATTGTATTGATGAGATGAAAAATTATCGAGAAATAGCTTATTTCGCCAACCAGATCTGATCGTCCTTGTGGTAATGAATATTTTTCATTTACTTATTTTCATAACTCATTTTGCCGTTTATTAAACAACAACAAGTGATAGCCGAGTGATCGGAAAAAATTGCCCTAAAAATACAAAACTAGTCTTATTGTGTCGGACGTCCATCAAATGCACATATCCCCTAATCTACTTTCAGGACATTCATATAAATGTACTCATAATACGTACTTCTCCTCAAATTTCAGTTAAACTTTACTCGTGATGGCTCGCTGATCTCATTCTCTTGATTTACTGAACGAATCCTTAATGACTTTGTTTGTATGTTACTGCAAAGTCACACTGCAAACGTCACACAAAGAAGAAAGATAATTTTAACTTCTAACTATCGTTCTCTTCCCCAATTACGAAGGAGAAAAATCTACCCATTTCTGATGAGTGAAGCTGATTCACTGAACATCAGAAATGTCAACTCTGGTTTCTTTTCGGACAATGGGAAATTGCGAAACCAAAATCGGCTATAAGTGGGGTACAATAATGACATAGTGTGAAACACAATAGTTCTGATCCTTGGCAAAGGAAATTTGCAAACGCCAACAACGGCAAATTTAAACAAGTTACATTTGATCACCATGGCTGATAAGCTTTAACATGCGACCTAGAGTCATGAATGCAACAAGCACAGAGAGAGAGAGAAATAGTTAACTAGGCGAGTCAGTTGGTTCAGAGGGTTTAATGACTATCGAAATGGAACACACCTGACCGACCCCACCCCGGTATACTACAAACCAAGGGAGATAAGGTGACAGGGATTAAACACACATTTGGATTGTGGTTAAACCAGGACGCTCACTTTTAGCACACCACTCTCTGTTCCAAAGCTTTACCTTACAAGTTCAGGGGAAAACGAAGAGCGACGGGCGGATGGTGGTGGGACAAATCGTGGGCGCACGAAGTGGAAATTTTGCACACTCGAGCAACCCTGATGAGATTTCATCTAAGCCCAAACCAATAAACGGGTTCATTCGCGACATATGAGAACTTCAAAACTTCTCGTCCGACATTCATACCACCCACTTGGAAATCGAATGAGTAGGCTGTTGCGTTTCAGTAGATCTGTTTATTGTTCAGTTAATCTCTTCGGTCCACGGCCTGCTCATTGACCTATCAAATCGAATATTGTTCAACTGGGGCGTAAATGGCTTTGGCAGTGATGTGTTCTGACGACGCAGGATTGAACACCAATGTATTCTGTTTTGCCAGATTACTTCGCACACACACACACACATGCACTCATTACTCATGCGGAATACGAACACTCTGTTCTCCGTTGTGATTCTGGTTGGCAGCGGAGAAGAAATCATGGTATGAACGGAAAATCGGACTACCAAAAGTTTGATACTCCCTTTGACATTCTGCGCGCTAATTGTCGAAACTACTTTTGGGTTCCTTTTATCAGAAATATAACAAATGTTATGGAACTACTCATACTGGCATTTAAAATGTCATTTTCAACTCACGTCTGCTCTCATTGTCCAGAGTTTTATCAGGATATCTTGGAATCTGTTAACAAGAAGTAGTGTAAAATGAGCTTAGGTTGATTTTGCACGGGTTCAAAAGCAATGGATACCCAGGCCGACTCCAAGTGCGCACTTTGACAGGGTTGTGAAGAAAGACTTGTTCATTTGTAACCTTCCTTTTCCAAAACTGATTTAATCAAAAACCCTTATGTGCGCCGGTTTGGTGGATATGTACTGTCAGTGGCTCCTAACTAGGCGAAAGAAATATTGGTACAAGGCTTCCTCGGAGTTTATTTCTATATTGATTATTTGGTGTAACAACCAATCATCAGCCAATCAAAGGCATGATTAAAAATGACCGAAACCAGTTATTCGGCTGAAATTATGCAAATTACGGTCATTTCTTCGTTTTGAGGACAATGGAATTAACGGGTTCTGTTTCAAGTTTAGTTTTACTGCTAAATCCGGCAACAAGATGATACAGTCCATCTCCGTAGACAAATCCACGAAGTCCGAATGGCCCTCACTCTCTCACGAAAAGCAGTGAGAAGTTTTAATCACTGATAGCACCTGCAACGAATTTCTTTCCAACAGGAAGCTGTCATATTTACCAACTGTTTTAATGGAATATACAATCACATTCGTTAGGCAAAATGATAAATTGACAGATTTTATCTTATTCTGAGCAAATGTAACATGGACTGAGAAGCTACGATTCAATGGACAACTGTTTCCTCCTTGTTGTATTTTGTCATCAGTGCGAATCAATCGAACAGTTGTATGCACCGAGAAGTCGATTGTGACAAGACCATAAACATTGAAGGCTGGATATTATTATGCCATCAAAAGATGAGGGTCAGCTTTGGATCATCTCGGGTGAGTAGTGGTGTAGCGAACTAAAGAAATGTTCCTTTCTCGCATGGAATCGCTGTGGATGCGGTGGACAAGTATTGAGGGAGCAGTTGATAAGAATGAACTGCATGTGTGATGCATACTTGTTAACTTGCAACTTCACCAATCTATGTTAAAACGTGAAAAAAGTGGAGAAGTCTGGTTTTACTGGTGATGGGGTAGCGAGATCATGAGGCGGTACGCAAATATCGCGTTTCGGCTTCCAGACCGACAATACGGACACGGGAATCCCAACCCATCTGATGACCCCGTGCACACGCAATCAGTTTAGCTGAATGTCGGAATGCTAACAAACAGATTACCTGGACAGTGATGGAACTTCCAGGAGTGAAACAACCAATGATTTCAACTTTTGGAATTTACTTCCGTGCGTTGTGCAAGTGAACTATATCCACAGCCCGCAGTGGATTTGCGTCTCAAGTCCGAATCCCTGCTTGAGTATGAATTCTATCCCGATTATGCCACTGTATTTATGTCATTCAAAGTTAACTTTTCGCCACTTGTAAGCACTGAATAGATATCTCATCTGTCTTGCTGGGAATCAATAGCACTGTATAGCTCCTCGGATTATGCCGAAATTCTAGCCCAGATTACAGCAAAGTTTTTAATATGAGACCCATCTTGGAAGGCTGACTCTCATTACTTATTAGGACGGCGACAGTAATAAATGTGTTGGAAAGTGTCAGAGATCACCAGCCACGGGTGAACGATAGAATTGTGGCGTGGCAAGCTGCCAAGAACCGGACTGGATAGCCCACAGGATTACCCAGCGCAGTTACTAGCCCCTCATGCTCGGGTTTGAATCAGTGGATTCAGTGGATATGCACTGCGCATGATTCCTATCAGAGGTGTGATCTCTAAAATCTTTTCCTCGATACTCATTGGTAAAATTACGAATTTCAATCAGGGTTGTCATTTCATAGATTAAATAATTTTTAGGTTAATAATTCTGTATAAAAATACGAGCAAAGTGGGTTTAATTCTGGCTTCAAATGCGATGGAAATATTTGTGATAACCGACAAAGAGCACTGGACAGCTGTTTGGTCCTGTTTAGGACTCGTCAGCAGTGCGTACGTTTTTTGTCCCTGTTAGGACTCGAACCGCGAACATTCGGGTCGGGACTTCCAAACTTGATACTCTTAATGAATTCTGGCTCATTGAAAATTGCTCTGAACGACCCTAAAAGTTAGGAGCAGACTGAAAACAACATGTTTTTTGTGTCGAATCAGTGTAGCAGTTGATACAGCAAGTGGTTTTGAAAATACCTGGGTTAATTTCCACGCGGATCTGTGCAGTATAACATGTGCACCCTGGGGGATAAAAACTGTGATAATCCTAGATTACAGGATGATATGGGGCGACACGTTACAGCTTATGGACAACTGTGATGAGTCAAGCTTCCCAGATAACGCCAGCAAAACGCCTCCGAGTTACTGCCTCTAGACTACGAAGCATAGGCTGATTTTACTGACCAATCAGAAACCGTGCGGCCCAGACAGAAGCTGTATGACGCCAGGAATAAGAGATCGCTATTGGTAAATGCCTGGATGACTAATAAACGTCTTTAGTACATATCATTTTAACCCTACGATTTCTTCCAATAAATGATCTGATTCTCCTGTGACCCTTTCCTTGCGTTTTGGTTGTGCGGGATACTGTTGTGCAAAAGCAAGAGTGATTAACTTCTTAAGTGGCGTCCGCGATTTCTGATACGTGATTCGTAATTCGTGATCGATACGTACTTCAACTACTACAAACCTCCCAGTTCTTCATTCCTATACATGAAATAGACCATCCATCTTTTCATTTCAGGTTATGTCATTGATCTTGATCGAGTAAAGCAATCATTTTTACTGTCCCCGGAATGTTGCAGTTAAAATTTAAAACTCTCCTAATAAATTAGCTGATACGACGTAATAAGAAATTGTGTTTACTGGTTCCACATTTGTTGTTCAGTTACAATTTTTGGTATCACTTGTGCTTGACATAGTCAACGAATTTAGCTCCCATCCGTTAGATTCATGGTTTGAGTCCTGGTGGAGTGGAAAAGAAGTACGCTCCGTTGAAGGTTGTTAACTAAGCCCAAACTAGTGTTCATTCCACTCTCTTGGTTATTATAGAGCATAGTTATCAATAAGTAGAAAAGATCCTAGAGAATAAAACCGATTTATGAAACGAAAGCAAGTAGAATTTGTATACACGTATTACCCAAACTTGTACAACACCCTGACTTTCCTCGCATGTGTTGCTCCCGGACGCTTAGTGTTCCGAGCCTCATTCATGGGATTGAATATGCTATTATGGTCCCACATCAGACGCAATGTGTCTTTACTAATATTCACTTATGATTTGCTTCTATTAGTCAAATGACATTAAAAGGTACGATTTGTCGACTTCA
>UZAN01040052.1:65919-92444 GCA_900618425.1 Echinostoma caproni | reverse complement strand
CGCACGCGGGCGCGCACACATACAAGCGCACAAACTCCGTGCCATCATACGACATCAGGCTCGTGCTCACGTATGCATGCGTGGACGAGCGAGTGAGTGAGCGAGCGAGAGGGAGCGCGCAAGAGAATCTGTGCTTGACATGGATCGTGCTCCGCGTAGATGTCTGAGTGATTGATAACCTCCGGTACATTTGCTCACCTCCATACCCCAACTGACCGATCTCGTGCAGCTTCGCGGAATGACGGTTGGGACATGGAATTGTTTGTCGCATTGGATATTATACATCTAATAAATAGGGATGACAAATCGGTCTCGTATTATTTGCCCTTGTGAATGATTTACTGATATTCATATAGATATAAATATATACATATATATAAATATATACAGATATATATGTATGCATATATATATATCTGTATGTGTATCTGTGTGTGTATTCATTTATGGCACTTCGACTGGAAAATGTTTTGCCAATAATGATAAATACATTATCACTACGGCCGTGTTAGTGGAATTTGCCATGGTCGGTGCGCGCCTCCAACCTGTTGAAGCTCAGCTCAGACTGCTTTGTGTGCATGTTTCTGTTCATCCTCGAAGATCTAACCACCGGACGAATTGGATTCTGCATGCTTCCCTCTAGGTTCGCGTGTAAATTCAGATACGCGTTGCAAAGTATTCCATTACCAGTGTAACCACGGATTACAAACGCGTGGTAATTCCAATTAGGGGTTAAAAATTGTGCAACGAGCAAATTCAAGAGTGGAAACTGAAACAAACACGAGTTCGCTGCATTTATACCCCGAACTAAAGTGATGACTCTGTTTTACCGATACAAGGATTGTTTATGTGTTTGGTATAAATTCAATTATCTATTGTTTCCGGAGAAACCGGTTGCACCGACCTTAACCTGTGCATGTGTTTGTGCGCGTGCGCACATGAGTGACAGCTTGACGGTCTCTATAGAAATCCGTCTAACCCAGCAGCATTTCGGATGATAATGATGATGATACTTGGCACAGAGTAGAGAGCATCAATGAAACCGTTGAGTCTCCTCACATGTTTTCACCAATATTCACACCAGATTAAATTACAGCACCACCTGAATCGTTTGAGGTTACATAACTTTGGGGTAAATTTCAGGCGTGAGATGCATTAAATATTTGATTGTTTCTCTTCGATACCGTTCAGGTTCGTTTCAGATACTAGTTGACTACTAATATGTGAGGGCAAGGATTTGAAATGCATGGAATAGATGCTGTTTTGTGGATGAAATTTTATAAACAATAAATGTTCCCCAATGAGTTTAAATTAACATGGTAATATTTTCAGTGTCCAAGGTCACACATCCGCTTTTGGCGAGTTTATAGCCTGTGTACATCTACACGGTTTATATAAAAGTGACACATTTTTGATGCTTCGTTTGATGACAACCTTTTTGCATCCACGATTGCTTTAGATTCCTTTAAAATGCGATTTGGGAACCAAAAAAGATAATATTTCATGCCATTGCACAAACACCGTCGACTTTATGTCAAACGACTCTCTCTCTCGACTTCGATTTTCACGTAACTCAATTATCCCCGGTGCTGTTGGGAAACAAGCAAATGGAGGGGGAGATTAAACCGGAGTAATTCGCCCCAGTACTACGCTGGATTGCAAAATGATTTGACGTGTCTAGCGAGGTGAAATTAGGAGTTGTGAAGGGCTTCGTCTATAGTGAGAAGTGCAGTTTATATAATCCTCTAAAAAATTGAGGATTGCGGTTGACTCTTTGGAGCAAAAATTGTACTTACTTTCTCGGTAACGCTTTCGATTCGAAAATATAAAATAGGATTATCGAATTCGACTCAACAAAGCATTTTAGCAGGCAGCATACACAGTGAACTATGTGACTGGAGAAACTTTTATTGTTTTGTAGTTTTGATAAAAAGTAAACCAAGTGACTGAAGAAATGAGCACATTTTAAATAAAAATCCCGTAAGAAAACAATAAGAATGTCAGGAAAATCACGCTAATTTTGTTTTATAACACAACCATATTGATACACTCGTACTCCACAGAACAAATAATTTGCCACCGTACTTTTGAGATTATTTTTTATTCATTTATATTGCTATATAGTCTTGCAACAAAATTAGAAACTGACGAATCAGGGCGTGTTCATGTTTGCACTGTAGTCTGATTACAAGCCATCTGCCTCTTGTCCAAGTTCCTTGAATGTCACCCTAGTGGACNCTAGTGGACTGTCCAGTGCTGTCATTTTTATTTTAAATTAAGGGTAACAGATTCTAAAAACCGATAATCCTTTTCCCAGCATTCACATGGAATAATACATAATTTTCTTTTCCTCGTTGCGGTATATTCTGACATCCACTTAATCCACGTTACAAAACAGAGGTTTAAAATTGTCTGTAAGTTGCTACATTTCAAATCAAGCCCACGATTGATCTATTGCAGAACGCTGCTACTGGTGGGAAATCAGATCATGTAACCATCTGCCAATGTAGTNCAATGTAGTTCTTTTTCACAAATGTTTGTTGGAAACAAACTGATTTTCCAACAGTTGGTTGATTATAATCGCTGAACCAAAGAGGTTCACTGTCAAAGTGTGTGTGTGGGAATTAAAACTGTAATTGTTCAACTGCAAACGCACTTGTTCGCTCCGTTTGTGTTAGAAATGTAGTATGTACGACAAAGAGCAAATATTTCGGGGAACCAGTAAACGCTTCCAGCGTTTAGAAACGACCCTGTATTCCTCCACTAAATTTACGGTGTGAATATCGACAATTTATGTTTCATTTTTTGTGATTCTGTGAAGTATGAAATTTCTAACAGAGTTCAATTAAAACATTTACTATCCTTTGAATAACTAAGTGGGTGCGCAACGTGTTATACTGAGTCATTACCCTAAAAGACGGTGCTCAACTGAACCACGTTAGATGATCTCAAATAGGTGCTGAAGAATTAGAAGGCCATATCGTGCATACAAAAGCTAACCGGTTTGAGTGACTAACTAGTTGTGAAGAGATCGTATTCTTCCCTTCTACCTGTGAGAGAGGCCCCAGTTTTGGCCTTCAGTTGACTCGATGGATTTGCACAGGACTGAAACAGCTGCACAGTGCTCCTTAGCTTTTCATTTCATGTTACCGCGTAAATCTCTCATAATTTGTAGGAATCTGAGATAACTCAATGAGAGGGATTTTTGTTCATTCTACATTGTCATGTTTGGAATAGTTCATCCAATTGCTTCAACACGAAGTACCGTGAATGGCAATTTGTTTCTTTTCCAGACTGGATTTTACCCCACTCAGTTTGTTTATTTTTCGTATACTGAATTAATTATATACGCATCCGATGGAAGTTTCGTGTAAATGCCGACAGAGTGCACTATTAGTTCTTGGCTGTAACACATCAGTACTGCGTACTACTTCATGGTCCGAGCAGGATTCAGTCAGTGAACCATTGAGTTGGTTGTCGAAACCGTTACCATTGAGCCACACGTTTGAGAGAAAACATGTAATGCGAATGACTATTGAGTATTTGTGCAAGACTCCTCGATTCCATAAGCAAGAGATACTGGGTGTTGATGGATTTACTTTAGAATGACTGTAGCTCGGCAAATTGCACTGACGAATTTGTCTTGTCTGATTACAAAACGTCTACAAACACCACATCCTGTTTGAAGTTCACACCAGCACCACGTATTGTCTTAATTCTTCGGATGCGAGTGTGATCTTTTGGTAACTGATCTCTCAAGGACTCATGAGTCGTATTATTGAAGTAACCTGGCATGCATTTTCGCAATCATATATACTGCCACAAAGATTTATCCTCTAGGGAGATGGTATCACTTATGACTCAGCACTTTGATCCGACCAATTCAAGTCCCATAAAGAAAAAATGCAGCATAATAATATGATATCGATCACTTTAGATCTATGATTAAAAAGCGTCAACTCATAAAGATCAACTGGTGACCACCGCAAGCCGGATAACTAAAACTGTCGGTCTCATAGAATGAAGACGTGGAATGGTCCTTCTTTCTCGGGGGGACGGTGGGTGAATTTGGATGAAATTTAAAAACATTCAGATAAAGACACAAGTCGGTCGATCGGAGTTAGCTGTCGATGACTTTATTGAAGCTTTTAAGCCTTAGATAATAGCGAATCCTACTCAGTGATTACGTCACTAAAATGTCTCATGCTTTTCCGAATTCAGAGCCAAATTCCTCTGGTTTTGTGGGCATTGATTGGTTTGTCTCTGAGTAGCCTAAGATACGTAGATGCGGACAACAACTGTACATGTAGACAGCTCATATCTAATAATTACGGGATCAGTAATCCCAGTCAGAATCGTTTTACCGATAATCACAGTTTGGAGTGTGCTAAAGTTAAAAATGTTGTGCAGTGGAAGTATATGGTTTGATAATTTTCGGATGCAAAGCCTCTGTCGTTATTTGGTCTAATTTGGTCATGAAAACGCTCGATTGTTAGTTGTTTGTCTCAGTACTCCTAGTTTATCATAACTGCAAGCAATACAACGATCACAAAATATTTAATATACATTTTCATGAGTTGCTAATTGAAATAATTTATTGATAAATAAAGGAGTATAGATCTTATTTGGGCATTATATATTGTCATTTCCCATCTAGACTGCTGCAAAATAAAACAGAATCTACCGAAAGCCGAAATTTCCAGAAAGAGATAAAAATAGATTAACCGTTTTAGAATTACGATAACGCGTCATAAAATAGAAGTTTACTTCCCACATTATCTATTGAGCAATGCGCTTGCTGAGCCCGTGTTAAACTGGACTTCGTGCGTTCGAATCCAGCCACATCAGGCTCACATTCCCTGTCCTGAAAACTGCTTGTAAAATGACATACGAAAGAATGAATGAAAGAAAGAAAACAACAGATTATTCTCAGATTTAAAAAGTGTTTTATGTTGATAAATGTATAGTTTGATTGAAATTGGGTGCTGACAATTTGCACATGGAAATCAACATCACTTCTTGACTGACCCATTTTCTGACCCGAAGAAAAACAGTGAACAGTAACAATTGATTATCCAGCTGTCTTTTGCATTTATCACTGCAGAGCTTTCATGACATCATCCCCGAGTCAACTCACAGTTTGAAATACATCAATTACTGTGCCAAACCTCAAAGTAACGTGAACCCACACAATCACCCAATAAGTAAGCATAAATTTCGTGGACTAGATAAAAGTTCTTTCAGTTTCACGAACCAAGGACGCCACATTGTATGAGTCAACACGATCAGCGAACGCTTCGTGTTTCTCAAAAACTTGGAAGATCCGTGTTTGTTTCCTGGTTTCTTCACCCGAAGTTCGATAATGCGCTTCGAAAAAAAATACACCGTTTATTGCTACCAGGCATGGAGCTTATTCCATCTATCGATGCTTACTGAAAGGGTTATAGACAGTTCCCGCAAACAAGCACACACACACACACACGCACATGCAGGCACCCGATAATAGACTTACATAAATGCAATTTGGAAAAAAACTGGTTTCTCTCAATGTATTATTTCTTTTCGGGTGTATTTCTGTGGATAAATTGAAGCACGCGAACAACAGACTTGCTCAAATTACATGACTAGAAACAGCTCTTACTTGCCTTCGCAACTATAGATACTTGTTTCGCTGAATAGATTCGACCAGCATGTATTAGAGTATACTCAAACACGGGCTGTGTTTAGGGGAGAGAAAAAGGGGGAGCCGTACACTCAAAATCAAACCGCGTGGTTTGAGCCAGAATTTCCTGATATCTGGGGTATGTGATATAGGCAACATATTGACTGGAAAAAATGTTTTAAAAAATTTATTGGTACAAAAGTTTATTACGTTTTATTTGTTATTTCCTTTTGGCTGCAAACAAAGAAATCCTCTGACAAATTTATCCTTTTAAAAATATAAAACATTTGAAGTGGAGATCAAATTCATTGTAGTTTTCTAACATTTCTAAGTAGTTTCCATCTCAGTTGAGTGTGAACTGAAGCACACTTAAGTAAATGTGTTTTTTTATTTTCACCTTCTTCGCATTTAGATGGATGCTTTGCTTGAATTCTTGATACGATGTATGAATAACTTCATGAGGACCATGTGCATGCTCAAAAGCAGTTATATATATATATATATCAGAGTCCATACAGTTTTCCACTAGTTTCGCGAGCTTTGCAAGAACCGAACGCGACCTCAAAAGTCTACTTTTACTAAATTATATCACGGTCTGCACTATCCATTTTAGAGTTATCTGTCTACAGAAAAAAACCGCCAATAAATGAGGTTATAATCAATTGTTTTTATTTTTGTTTTTGCAAAACATACCATCCCACTTTTCATTCTATCTCGTTCTGTTTCCATTTATCTTGTCTGAAATGGAGACGCATACCTATCGATGTTCATATGGTAGACTAGCATGATTACATCTCCAAATGACAGTGATATTGTGCGAATGTTATGACGAAATTGTCCGGAATGGTTACAAAGAACTGGCGAGTATTTTTTCCAGATTAATTAAACAGAGATGATATTTATTGATAAAACATAAGTTCAGAATGACAGACTGCTGCTGCTACTACTATTGTTTTGTGTAGAATTTTGGAAAGCATTATTTGAATAAGATGAAAATTGGCTTCTTATGTAGTATACTGTTAAACCAACGGTTTTGTTTTATTCAGGCTAAACATTATTATTAAGTATCCGTCGATTGATTTATACACTCGTTTTGTTACGCTCCCCAGCTAGTCGTTTTTGGTCAGAAAATTAGAGGACAGCGCCATGTGTTATGCGTTTGGGCTGTGGACCCTTACATGTTCGAGTAGAATTACCGGGGAAATATTTTAGGCCGACCAGGAACAATAAATAAATTAAAAAAGAATAATAAATGCCACCTCGTCTTCCTTCCACTCACTCACACACACACAAATTCAACGAGGTGCCTTTGAGCGTTTCACTTTGCATCCGTGCTCGTTGGATGAATGGCATCATCAAACGTGCAATTTATTTTCATGATCAATCATGACAGATGATCTGATTGTTCAACAGTGAACCAAATCTCTCACTCTCTCCCTCGCTCTTCCCTCTCTATTTGTGTCAAAACGGCACTTTGGTGTGGAGAAATTCGGTGTGGCTACATATACCCACACACACTCATACACGCGTACATATACATATAATTTAAAATGTTTATGCCGGTTAACTGAATTTATTGCAACTCGTTGACCCAGATAAAATATCCGTGATCTGTGACCGAATGAATGAATTAGCTAATCGGGTAATCAATCAATTAGGGTGGCATAACCATGTAGTACTGTGTGCATTGAGGGACGGTTATTGTGATCATTTCCTGTCATATGAATACTGAAAATATCTTACATGAAAAACAGGTGGACCATGAAAATAAACGCTGATCAAAAGACCGTCAAAAGTTGGGAATTTATGAACCAAGGAACGAATTTCACAGTCTACACGCTGTGTTTGAATAGAAATCTGTGAAACATAAGCTTCTGTATGTTTAATCCTCTGGTACATTTACACAGAAGGAGGAAGGATATTGTAAAAGCACAAACGGGAAAAAGGACTCGTGTAATCTGGACCATACAGAACACTTTGGGCATCCTCGTGTGGTTTCGCCAAAGATAGAAAATCGTCACTCATGAATGCATAAAAACATTTATATTTCCACGAAGATAACTTCCACAAAAAAATTAAACTTAGTGCATGTTTCGAATCGTCTGCTCCCGAAGATTTGCACAGTTTTCACCATTTAAACGGCTAACATACAAACATGATTCACACATAAGGAACTTGGGACAAGTTAATGTTTTCTCTGTTTTCGAAAACAGAAACAATCTACATTTTCGAAGTTTTTTGCACCGGAACATTTATTTTGATAATTCAAAGTTTTAGGTTTCATCAATCTGTTTCATGGGCAATTTAGGTAACACTCTGGATTGTTGAGAGATGAGAAAATTGAGGTATTTTAAAGAATAGAATATTATTCTCACGCACTTTATCGTCCAGCAATAACACTAACGCTGTGGATTACAGTAAAAACGAAAGTGCAAAACCTTGATTGATCAAATAAATACCTGTTCAACTTCGTTCAGAACTGTCTCCCTAGTCATCGATGAACTGCTCAACCAAAAACGGTTTCAAATGGATACGATGTTTTGGTATTTTTTCCGCATTTAATTAGTTACATGCAATTTTCGCAAAATGTGAATAGAACATTGCTCGAAAGGAACCGGTGTTATTTTGCTTTCCATGCGCGCAATCCAGACCAGTTTCATTTCATCTGATCAGGATAAGTTTTTAATTGTGTTCATTGTGAGCGATCAAAGTTTTTCTGAATGACGGATTGATTTTACCGCATGCAATGATCTGATATGCAGTAATTAAAAATTAATCCGGTGTTCCATATACGGTGCGCGGTATGATGGCATGCAATCTGTTCTACTGTGGAGTAATCCATGTTTCGAGAAGGACGCGCACCTGAATGATCCTTAAAATGCTTTCATTTGCACCGTACATATAGGTGTTGAAAACAGGGTTACGAAGCCGTGTATGCTGAAAACTCTCCCATGTATAAGTGTGGTAATTGATTGGATGCACAGGTTGAAGAAGATAAATAGCGGAATTTCGGTTTCCATGGTTGAATTCTGTTTAGTTTGCAGAGACGACACTGTCAAATAAATTACACGTTAGTGTTGTAACAATCTGAAGTATATGCATATCTTTAAATATTAAATTAACTTAATAGTTTTCAATGATGTGTATCAAATGATCCAAATGAGAATTTGACCCCGAAACACCAACGTCTTAGTTTTCACACTTTGGGTTCCCTGACAAATCCGTAATAACAGGTGTGGTGTACATCATCGGCTCAGAATCCATTCGAACAGGGAAGCCAACAACACAGGTTTGCACAGTGTTTACTGAATCATTTCGCTGTATCTGCAAACGTGTATACTGCAGTTCGTGTGATCATTATTATATGCTCATGCTTATTATATGCCCGTAGTTTTGGCTGTCCTACTCAACTTCGTAAAGAAGAAAGTGTTCACTGAGGTGAATTATAAATTCTTTGATTTTTCATGGTTTTCATTTTTCATTTTTCACTTCCTTTTGTTAAAGATGCAAAGGTACAAGCGTCAGGAAGGGAGAGGAGACTAATCAAAGGGCTGCCATACAGCACAACGAGACTAGTCAGGTTCGGCAATCTTGAGGAGAATCGAATACATGTCCTCAGGAGTGATAGTTTGGTGATGTTACCACCGTGACACCCCTCTTAACTTTTGTGTTCAACGTTTCCTTTAGACATTTTGATAAAGCAATCATAGATAGTTTACTATCCTCTGCACTAAGAAACCCTGCAGCCTCGGAGTGTTTATTATCTGATAAATCGAGAAACCAGCCTAATTTGAAGATTTAAAACCACAAACGTCAAGTCCCGAGATTTTCTCAGATCAGCGTTACTCATAAATGAAGACATGTGTCAGAATTTGGGATGTGAGACTGAACTGTTCTTTGTGGAGATTAAATTTGAGGGTGGACAGTGCAGTGGTGATGAGAAACGTACCTATATGACTATGACACTAGTTCCTAACAATCACTTAGAATATCAGTGCATTTCAATAGGGAAATTAAAAAGTCTATACTATTTTAGACGCGATAGGTTAAACCTCAAAATATGGTCGTCGTACCGTCTTGTGGTTCCCTTTGATACGAAGACTCGTTTTTGGCAAGCTGCGGTCAAGTGCACTTAGTATCTGCTCACTTATATTGCTAATTCGATACTTATGATTTTGGAATTGACCAAATTTCCCAGTATTTTCAATGTATAAATTCGCATTCAAAAAGGATTGGGAGATAAAACCTGTTGTCAATTCCCAGGTGTCCAAGTGCAGCAACTGTGGAGTAGGACTACAAGTATAGGAGGGGAGATGAAAGAGAATAATTTGGCAAAATAAACTAGGAGTTATAAAGTCCCACTCAAACATTTATCTAGTAACCATAAACGAGAGGATACGTAAAACTAAATCTGGAAATTTGAGGGTACTGAAAATTTTGCTACACTAGACAGTCACTTCGTTTTCTTTTCTTATGTGATATACTTTTAATTAATGGCCAGTGACAAAAGATAGCAATAATACGAGATCTAGTAATGCCAATGAAAAAACCTAATCATTGAAATCTAAATATAAATGAAATGATTTTCTCTTTTTTACAATCAAAGATAAGTTAGGTAAATTAGATAAATTAACATAGATTTTCAAATGAATAGCGTCCTTATGAATGGTGAAATTTGATTGTAATACAAATTAGTCGTAACGTGGCTACTTGTTATTGATGGCTCATTTTTTGAGGAAATAATTAACAATTATTTCACAGGTAAAAAAATGACCATTTGGGAATAGTGAAGAACGTCTCATTGTTAGTGGTTAATTGTTGTTTTGGTTTGAGTAACGGTACCTGAGCTGAATATTACTTTCTGATTGGTCTAATTTCCTTTAATCTTATTGGCAGACTGAGTTAGCAAGGTCATTCGTGAGACGCGTAGCGCGTTCTCATCCAAAAGTCGAGTGGTTTGCCTTGAAAACAAAGGGTCCCAACATAGTTTTGTTCGTTCGCATTGCACACTTCCCATTGACGTGCACCTTCAATGTCCAAGGAAGCACAATTATACCGTTTGGATTTAACGGAATTGCATGATTTCACGTTTTTGGGTCAGTGGCAGGTGTGTTTGAACGCCTCTGTAACTTGCTAGTGGTATGCTATGCTCTGGCCAGGTGTAAAATGTGCTCACTATGGAACTATTGGTCTGATCTTTCGCCTACGCCTAAACCGAGCCTATCTTTGAACTGTCGCCTGGTATACTTCCTTTGTGTGATGACCTCGGTCTTTCGATATCCGTCTGAAGCCCAACCGTGGTTTAGTTTACAGGCTGTAAAAGAATACTTGGATGCTGCTGGTAAGTCAGATTAGACCAGTGATTGTCTTGTTGTAATAACCGTCATGAATCATCTATGCAGTACTCATTGTATCACTCGCTGCTGTTTCACAGATTCCTCCGAGTTTGCCAAAAATTACGAAAATTTCATGGTAAAACTTAGGTCATGGTATCACATTGTCTAGTTTTTTTCACTTGGTTTATGTTCACTTTGATACCTAAAACTTCTTGAAAACACGCAATACTCGGAAAAGCATCATTGCTAAAGATATGTGAATATGAGAAGGTTATTACTAGGTAGTAATTGTTTGACTTGTCGCCTCAAATCAACTTTGTTCAGATTAGCTTGCTATTTATCTACACAATCAAACTACGAAACATGTGAGATTAAAATAGACACCATAATCCAGCATGTCTTTTTTATGTCTAATATATAACTTCTTACCGAGTTATTACTCTATAAACTGTTCAACAATCCTCCGATGTGGATGATGTCTTGGGGTACCTCTGATGGCTAAGTGTGCTTCAACATCCCACTCATTTTTGATTGAATCACCCCTTGGAAAACCATTAAATTATTGCAGCTGCAGGGACACGGAAAGTGACGCATTTTTACTTTTTTATTGCTTCTATTTGAGCCGATAATTCACGAACAACTTCAACATCGTTTACCTGTTTGCATACTAAATATAATCTACCCAATAGACCGGAAACTGGATTGTTTTGGCCCAGCTAAGCTCGACTGAACTTTTGTCTATCCTTACGCATGTAAACCAAATCTTTTTTTCTACACACACACGCACATCCTTCTGGCGTCTCTTGCTAGAATCCGCACTTATGCATCCTCCCGTGGTCTGCGTTTGGTGGCACAGGGCGGTCAATCAGGAGTAGGAAAACACGACCTTACAAGCACGGTTAGGTTAACCATATCCGTTTCTTCAATCCAAACCACTCCCCAATATTGTCCATAGTGTGTACAGACAGTGGAGACCCACACTGTTGTTCGCATGAAAATGTACGTTCGCATCGACTTTTAATCTAAATCGGGGTCATGTTGTGATGGGCGATAGGTGGTGAGCCCCAATTAAAGTTTAGCACTGTCTCAGGTTTTCAGAAGCTCGGACACTCAATAGTGGGTATAGCAACCGTTATTCCTACAAACAATGGAATTGTTATAATTGATAGAGGTGGATCAATCGCCGTAAAAAGGCATTTTGTTCAGATATAAATTTTGTTCACATTAAAAATTCACCCACTAACAGAAAGGAACGAATTAGATCAGTTTGACTCATGACATTGATGATTACCCGATCAAATAGAAGAATCACTCTGCGAATAATCGAATGTTACTGAGATGGTGTCAGCTGAACTCTGGGTTGGGTTTAATCAAAGCCAAGTAGCGTAAGGAGCTACTATGTTGATTTTCCAAATAAAATAGGTCCGTTATTCCTCTAATGAATTACTTTCTACGTAAAAGTGCCACCGGATCAATGGTTTTTAAGTCTTAAGTTATTTTTATTAATCCAATCAGATTCATAATAAGAAATAAACCAAAAATAGTCGATAATTATTGGGAATGCACCATTTTTGATTCGCAAGAAACCAACTTCCCATAGGTTTCAGGAATACATATTTTGGTGCAGCTAAGATTAGACTAGATGTGTATATCTTCGGTACGCAATAAAGTAAACCATGGAAGGGGATCGTGTAATGCATTCCGTCTGGATTTGTAATGCACAATCCTGTCTTTCTGTAACTTCGTCATTCATCAATGTATAGTTATCAGAAATTCAAACTTAAATATTTTAGTCACGATAAACCACAATCTGTTATTTCTGCATACAACGAGACGTTTCATATTAGTGCGGGTATTACCGATTGCAGAAATATTCTCCAGGCAGAATTAAAGTGAATTTCTCCTAGTGTATCGTGTGAACTGTGAACTTTGAAAACAGGATCTGAGATCGCCAATACTCTTCAATCGACCTCATTGAGTTGACTCCCAACAAATTGTAAATCAATAATGATACACTGGTCACTGTTGTCGCCAGACATGCCAAAACCTGTCGTAAACCTAATCCAAACAATTTATCGAGGTTCAGTGAAATGGCTATTGCACTGTCCTTTATTGTTTTACAAATGATTACGCATTCATTTTATTATTATTTTTTTGTATCATATTGCCTCTAATGGTGTTTGGCGAAAGACTTCACTAAAAACGTTATTCAGTGTTGATCAACATGTAAGATGACCTCAAGTTGGTATAGCTTTTGAAGGACTAAACATTAAGCTTGGCAATTAATATTTCCATACCTTATCGAGTAATTTGGTCAGTTTTTAATATTGAGAAAATGAGACGATGAGCGAACCACTGTTTTCTGATAATCCTAATCATGCTCTTACAAATCATACAGTGGGAAAAGTTCTTGCATGACATTATTATTACTATTTTTCAACTATGTGATATATAAGAGCATAACTAGGATTATCCGTTAAACATTTGTTTGATCACCGACTCGTTTTCTCAATGCTATCATGAGAATATTAAAGTTTTAATATCCAAAAACAATGAGGTGGCTCAAAATAACTACAAAATATACAAAATCAGGTATGAAACGTTTCTGTGCACCTCAGGTGTAAGTTTGTTAACAACCAGTAGTCTGAGGTAGGAATCAAGCATTATTTACACTCTGAGAACGCATTGTCGTGGTCTTCGATGCACTGGAAAGCAAGGTTTTTGGTTAATGATCCAGTGTTTCTACAGCCAAAGTTCTCCACCAAATATTCCATAGATCCCGTTCATTGCATTTCTTTCGATCTTTACGGATAAAAAGATGTAAACGACACAGAAGCAAACCAAAACGCCGTCCATCTGTGGAACCGTCAAGTCCAGCTGACGGAGTTGTCAACTCTGTTACGAGCACACCAGGACGAAAATCTTGTTCAGCGGCAATACGTATCAAGAACTTTATCGCCTGTAACAAAAAAGCTTCCGAGCACCGATCTTTCACATGCTTATAACAAAACGAGAAAAAGCAGATGCACTAGGTTGTTGAGCTGCCGTGAATCCCCTCAGACTGCTTGTGCCAGTTTTCCGAGTCATGTAAATTGCACTCGATATCGCACTCCGTTCCCGATCCTTGACTTTACACGCAAAAAAAATCTCGATTTTTGGACGATCCCGGAGGTGCGACGAAAACTGACTGATCGTCACACGATAACAAAAAGATTCATTCGTTCATTGTTGTGGTCAGCATCTTCCTCTTTGCCGGGGAAAACAAATATATCGGAATACGGTTTTGTACCTTTTATAAAAAGTAAGTTCGTGAAGACTTTTATGTTGACCAATTATTTATTTTGAGGAAAATGCTACTAGTATTTATGATCAGAGATTCAATAAGTCTTTGTGAAAATATCTGGCAAACACGTTTTGGAATTCAACTGCAAAGATCACTGAAAAAACATTGATCACAATTAGATTTGACATAGAAATGTCCCGAACATTGAAAAAAATCTAATGGTCGATATCTAAAAGGTTAGGTTTATATTGTCGAAAATAATGACTTTTAAATGTGCGTTGCTGGGTTTCCATATTCGGATAGTAAAACGAATAGAAACATGCAGTAATTTTTGAGAAGCTACTTCCACCAGGCTCCGAGATTTGTAAAACGGGAAACGATTGATTCATTGATTCGAAGTCGGATACTGAGCCCTTCTATACAGACTCGATAGTACAATGTTGTTCTATTGTTTTATTGCCTTAAGATTGGGTCCTCTTAGTACCTATGAACGCCTTATCAATATGGTAGACTGAATTAATGCAGAAGAAAAACTATACATGTGATAAAACGTATTTGTGGTGACCACTAAAGAGCATTGGACAACTGTTTCGTTCTGTTTGGGTGGCGTGAGCAGTGCGTACTTTTATGTCCTGTCGGGACTCGAACCGCGAACTTTCGGGTGAGGAGTCGACACTCATACTTTCTAGTTACATGGCCAATGATCATCAGTATGTGCGAATGGATCAATGAATCTAGACGTTGAATATTTGGCTAACTCACAAGCACAATGTGGGATGGGTATTAATAACGTCTCAAAGAGGGGAACCCCCACTCAGTATCATCAATATTGCCTGTGCCTGTGAAAAACTGAATAGATTAGTCCAAACATGTCAAGTCCAAATCAAAGTAAAATTCGTAATTTTGTTATGGGAATCAGTTACAAGCTCATGCTTCTCTTGTCTCCATAGGATATTTATAAAGTCGAATTGTTTCTTAGCGAAAAAAATCACAGTGTTGCACGTAAGAGATAACAGATAATGTGGTTCAACGAATTTGCGTTTGTTTTTAGTTGTGTAGCAATGTGAGGCTTATCAGGGTTTCACTGAGTTTCCGTTTGAAATATTCAATATTTGGTGCAAATATGACGTGAGATGGAAGGGTTTTTCAATTACTACACACTGACTGCAAAAGGTTGGCGCCGCCATTTCAGTCGACACTTTGAAACCGTGTTCCGTACGGTGTACATTGTTTGATAACATGAGCGGCGGCTGACATGGATGGTTTGGTTTTTGCATTATATGCTACGTCAAAAGCAAATCTCCCTGAATTCGGCGGTACTGAGCAGAATATAGTCACAATAATCGTAATCTCTCCTCAAACGTGACGTCATGCAAGCACTTGATCATTTGGTGGCTATCCAATGTGGACGCTCAAGTATCTTGCGAATACGTTACAACCATGAACTCAAAGCTTGGATGGCGTATTCTGTATACGGCCAAATGCACACTAATAGGAAACGCGGGAACAGTGCTGATTCAAACCGGCCAAAGACTCACCTAAGCTAGCCGACATTCTTGACAGCACTGGACGAAGCATTAGCGCAACTGATCGAGCAGCTTAAGTCCTCTTGAACAACTATAATGAAGTTTTTTTACCTGAATTATGGGGTGGCTGCTGAGTCCCGAGTAAATATGGGAATCTTCTCTTGTGACGAAAAAGATAAGACTTTGCATTTAGAAACATTGAATCTAATTCCTTAGACTATTGGTAAAATGCGTTATGTATTGCTTGAAGTGCTAGAGAGTCCTAGGGTTCCGTTACTATATTCTAGATTTTGGCGTTGTATGCAAACAGTATTGTTTTTTGACCAAACACTTTCGGTTGATCATTTATGAATGTTAGGGAAAGACGAAAACCGAATGCAGACCCTTGTGGAACAGCATGGGTGACGTTGATAGATTCGGATAGGGAATCAGGAAAATAAACTGATATGGTCCATTGTCGCAGGAATACTCTAAACTAATCAAACACAAAATTTTGAATGTCGTAACTGTAGAGCTTCTGCAACAAATCTTATTGATTCATCTGATCAAATGCTTTCGAAAAGTGGAGATAAATTATATTTACCTCACCTCCTTCGTCGACTGTTCCGGTCCATTCGTCTCGAACAAGAAGCTGGTTGGTGGGACAGGATCGCTTTTGCCTAAAGCCATATTGAGCTGTCGAACGAAAATTGCATAGTTCGAGGTGTTCCATTATAGAATCTGCACACAATTGACCTGGTGACTTTCGATAACACCCGAAGCAGAGCTAGAGGTCGGTAGTTGGTGTTTCGAATATGTTTTTCCCCAAAGGATCAGGGGTTTCGTTTGTATGTTGTCTGCACCAAGAGTTACATTTTTTGCAAAGCCATTAGTTTTGATTTGACGTTTTCACCAATGAATGGTACGTTGGTCGGCGAAGGATATGGAAGATGATGCAGCCGGGGACGTAGCTATAGACCTTCAACCTGCGGTGCAGCGAAAACGTTGGAATACTGAGTTTTCAACAATTCATCTGCTTCCGTTGGAGTGGCTGCAACTCTTCCAGCGCAGCTCAGTAGCGGTTTACCAAACTTCACTTTCCGAATGAAGTTTGCGTGCTCATTCAACAGCTTACGGTTAGAGATGAATATCTAGGCTAGTGTCTCTTGATATTTCAGCTTATCTTCACGAATCAACCTGGTGCAGTGGTTCCTCAGCATACGATGTGTATTCCACGTTACAAAATTCGGAAGACTTTTATAATCTCACCAGGATAGAACTGTCAGAGATAACCGTTTCCTCTTGCCACCACGAATAGGTGAATTTCGGATGCTAAAGTTGCTGATTACTCTAGTCTTAGTCTCTGATATTAATAGGTTTGTATGACTGTAAAAGAAGGTTTTCCCAAGATATCAACCGGTTGGGTTCATTGTCATGGAGAACCCATTGAGTGGAGAGCACCAGGTTTTTCAACAGTGGTCTATGGATCTGCGCGTGTTATCTGGGGAACTCCCTTGAATAGAATCTTAAGAAACACATATGAATGTAAGTACTGCGCGATGGCTGCGTCCTAGGGGGGAGGTCATATTGACAGATTCTACCATCAGCTCCTCATTGATCAACACTAAACCCATTATGGATGGTGACCGTAGGTTTCCAAACCTGGTGGCCTCCTTCACATGGTTGTATAGTGGGTGCGAGTCAATCGGCCGTTTGAATTGACTTTCGAATAATAGACTATCAGTTGATGTGCTGCGAATTATTATTCGTGCCCAGCCGACTTTGACTCATAGCCCGAGTCAGAGTATTACACAAAACTAATGAGTTATTCCTTTGCCACTGGAATTGTTCACCACGTATTTCTTATAGTCTTTCATCAACTAAGCATATTTTTGGGACTCATCCTGAAGCTGATCGGAATTGAATAGGAAGAAATCATTCAAAACCGAGAGTGCGGAAAAGTGTGTCTTGCTGATTTCATTCTCAATTGCACCTTTCCAAATTCACCAAGCTCGGGAGGTGTGTGGATTCTTACCGCAGACGGGAGACGGGATAGCAAATGAATTACAATATTGCCTCGTTTGGTAGAAGCAGGCATCCGATCGATCCCAAATTTACCTGTTTCGACAAGCACCGAAAGCCCACAAGCCACTGACAAAGTAAGGCGAATTTGGACGCTGACAACCAAGGAAATGATGAATATGAGGCTGCTTAGACCTGACTTTCAGTATTAACTAAAATGAGACCACACATTTTTGTTATTATTATGTCATTGTGCCTGTGATCAAGATTATGGCGACGTAACAAAAAAACAATGTGGTCACAGACTCCCTTATACGGATCACACAGCGAGTTTGTATTATTATATCTCTCAATCCGTTACCCCATTGTAGTTTACTGGAACTGGCTTGGTATGCATTCAGTCCCGTAAGGTACTGAACACCAAAAATAAATGTAGTCATTCTTCCAGACACGTGAAGTCCTATTCTGATGAATAACACGATTACTGATGCCGTCGAAACTGTTTAAAAACTAATTTTCTAGGTTGATTGTCAATACTCAAATAACATGTCTCTCCAATGAGTCTCAAGTGACCACAGAGAAAAGCTCTGTTGGAAAACCAGCACCTCCAGGCAAAATACAATAAGTTTACATTGAGTGTAATGCTGCCGACAGACTAAGTGCACTACCAGGCAAAATAAGGTGAATTAGGCGCGAGGGTAGAAATTGTGAGCAACGGCATACCGGCCGCGTGCTACCAATACACAACGCGACAGCCAAACGCGTGTGGTTTCATTCAGTTAGAAGCATACAAACCACTCGAACAATAACCTAAGGGGAGCTCTTTATCAGTAGCAGTACATGCATCAAAATATGAGAAATGATAATTATGTGGGTAATGATGTCTAAGACAGATCAATAGAAACTAATCTTAACTATTTGGTTTCAAACTTGGGCGATATCCGCAAGGTCTAGCAAGAAAACGGTTCAAAATTTAACGCATTTTTATGCGTAGCAAAATTAAGGGGATAATCCTGCGTGTACCAGGGTTCTATTGTATCACGTCAGTAGTAAGCATCTTGTAAAGTAACACCTGCTGAAGCTCAAGTATCACTACTTCAGTTTGCTTTCCCATTGATGCGCTTACCGTTCTCAACAAGTTACATGTGGCTATTTTCATTTGTGGTTGAGTCTGTCAAACCATTTAAATTTTGTTTCCCACCAGACATTGATACTGGCTTGAACAGAACACGTATTTCGTCAACCAGACCAGCGCACAGTAAACGCGGCATGTGCTTTTCTTAGTCAAACATATAAAAAAGCATATACTGTGAGTCATAAATAAATTTGGCGATCACCCTCAGAATTCGTCTCATGTACATTTGAAATATATATTTATTTCTGGATTGCAAGCTTGGCGACACTATTGGTGATGATGACGATCACATGTGGACATATCATTTTAGCTCAACGATCGACCAGACAGTGTGTCATTATTTACATGAGATGAACACCGGCTTAGTTGTGGTAACGGAGCAGAAATCCTTCGACCATGTCCCAGACATTGAACTACGTGGAGAGATAATCAGGTTGATAACTACGACAGTAAAATCAATGTCCACTCTGAGAGTATTACTTGGACAATTCACACACAATTGATGAATAAGATCTAATCAATGCTCACGAATAGCCGCCGCCGCCATCATCATTATCAATCATAAAACTTAGCCCAAGTCTGTCTATTTACATTCCGGATAAATACGGCGCTCATCCACATACTTTCTTTCCCCGTTTATTCCACATCGGACAGGAAGTTATCGAGTTTGCATTTTTTGGCTGATAACGGAACGGTCAGCCCCTCACCTCCTCAACGGATATACTAATTTCACATCACCCCCTTGAATGAAACACACAAATGCACACACACACAGACAATCCCACAAGCACACGAACGAAAATGTAGGTTGGTTGAAAGGGGTTGGGAAGGCTTGCATTGCATTGAAGGGCCACAGGGTCGTACAAAAGTATGTTATACATATATATCTGTGTTTGCGTGTGTGTGGTAAGCTCGTGTAGGAGAATGTGCACGGATTTGTCCGATCCATTGATCAAATTAAGCGAACTTTTGTCCCAGTCAATTACGGACAAGTACAAATAATGAGCTCACGCAATTGGGCAATAACGAGTATGTATGTGTGTGCATGCTCGTCAAAATGTCGTTTAACACGGAACACGCGTGAGCCGAGTTTGTGATGAAGGCAGTGATGGGTAGAAGGGTGTGGAGAAGTGTAGTATGGGATAACACCGATCAGAGCGGTTGATCAAGGGTGGAAAGAGGTAAGACAGAGCATGAGAGCGAGAGTGAGATGGCCCATTTCAGTACATCATGATGAATTTGGACAAACGTTGTCTACTAAGCATTCACAGCAAGTGTTTCATTGGATATGCAATTCCGTATTGAAAAAGGGGCAGATAATTTTGAACTAGTATTTTTTTTGTTTCTATGTACACATATGATTTACGAAACTTTTTATACTTTCTGATATACTGGGTTGGTTTGCCATTAAACGACTAGGTGGGTGCATCAGACCGTGATGCTAGGATCAGAAAGGAGGCGAACTGGAATCAATTACAACAGTGAAGTTAAGTGCATGCAATCGTGAGAGTAAGAAGAGTAGCAATCGTCGTTTTCCATTACTGACGAAGCTTGGAAAACAGTAAAGGCAAACGTTCGTCGAATTGAGAACCCTGTGACATATATTTGATGAAAATGAGAAAACAGAACCAGTGTTTTCTAATGAGATCAACCGAAATCTGGTTCGAGAAGGACGGATGAAAACTGTATTACATCAAAGAGGGGTACAAATATTTAACGAATCTGCTAGACATTACTATGTGACGAACATAAAGTGAGTAGTAAGTTGTGGGATTTTTGAAGTCTTTCTTGCTTTCTAATCCTGCGAGCTGCTTGGAAATGCTACAGTCACAGTACCATATTGCACCCAGGTTTCATGAGAAACGTAAGGGAACCAGCAGCAGAGGGGTTATGCATGGATAAGCGTAATTTAGGTTTTATCTCAAAACGATTACCTACCGGTTAACTACAGTAAATAAGCATAGTTATTCAGTCAAAAACCAATAACAACATATTGAAAAGGTGGCCGCTCGCTCAACTGTGGAAACGTTTGATGAGAATTATTTTCCAGTCTAGACAGACATCTCACCGGTCAAAAAATGGCCGAACCATGGGAAAATTAATTTGATCTTCTCTTCATAGTTTCAACAAACACGTTAATCGGGTGAGGATGGGTTCTTTTCAGTCAAACACAATTGAAGAGGATTTATTTCGATCGCGAGACGAAACTTATCCTGCACTGATAGTCTTTGGGCTGGACCGGGCCATAGTTCTAAGCCGATTGATAAGACCCAGTAGCACCAATTCACTGCTCGATGGAAGATTCTGTTTAACATCATGTAGTTTTATTTAAAAGACCCATCCATTCATCCACCGAAGTAAACAACCATAAATACAGATAATCAAAGTCGCTTATAGAGAGTTAGTCGTATGTGAATCGGATTCGTGAAAGCAGTGTGAAGCTACTTCCAACTTATCGGTCATCACCAACTATGCACGTCCATGGACCCAACTGAAACCTCAGAGACCGCGCATTTTGACCACTTTTGCACCACAAACATGATTAGAGCTCTTTACAAACTAGCAGAACAGGGGTCGATTCAGCCGTATAGAGGACGAATCAATAGGACAAGGATTAGTGATTACGGAATGGCCAGATACAAGCTTCTGGGTCATATCGTCAGTCGTATACCACTACGTATAGTTTGACACTCCAAAAGCGTCTGAGAAGATAAATTTACCAATAAAGAAAGAAAGGTATTTTTCCATCCGAATTCATCATATTGATCGATGATTGGCCTGCGAAAACAATTACAGAGGTCACCGGAGTGAATCACATCGAACTTGTGAAGTTATATCATGACTGTTCCACACAAGATCGTGTCATACATATTAGAATAGAAAGTAGTTAGAAGATGAACAGATAAATACAAGCTTGGATTTAGATTACGAAAGTTAACAAATGATACAAAAAACATTCAATATGAATAGCAAAAATTATTCCGTATCAATACTGAACTTGTCCTCGTTGAGTCCCAGTTTCGATTTTCTAGGAACTTCAAACGTTGATCTACTGTTTGGGGTTTCCCTCAAGTATTAATCAACCTGAATATCAGTTTCTGGAAAATTCTGCTACCAGATCAAATTTAATTCACGTCTGGATTGAATAGAATCAAACTCATCTAAAGATCACGTCTCCCATGAAACATCAAGAGCTAAACTGTCAGCGATATCGATGAATCTCACTGAAATTGGAAAGTAGCAACTTTGGTATTTATTTTGTCCGATTGTCTACACTTAATAGATTTAATATATTTCGAATATGTTTAAACACTGTGTTGATTTACATCTAAAATTCGCATTACAAGTTTGTAACAGCAAAGTGCGATTCTAAAATAGCCGTCGCTTCTTTAGTTAAAACCATTCTACAGAAATGAGTTAAATTTTGGGAACAGGTTGCTTTTCGACCTCATTCAATACAAGCTAACGCACCCTTTTTATTGATTCAGTAATTTGACTCATCACAGTTGTTCTGGTGACGAGCATATTCCGATGAAACGTTGGTTTTCCTGCTGTTGTTGTTATCTGGCGTCAGAATTTGCATCTCTAACCGATTAGAATGGCGCAGGGATTCTCACTGGCTGAAACGGGATGCTTAGTCGCTTTTTGCATGAAACCCTGGCTGGTATGTAGTAGGGTTGACCGTGATTCAATTACCTCGTCAGGCGTGCAAATCAGTGTCATGGTCTATTAGTTCCAGGTATTACGGATGACCAGCAATTATTAGTCAAATGTGTAAAGGCGTACACCTCGGACAGGTTTCTTCCTGTGCGCGTTACTTAGGAACCTGTGCAGACACATAGANTCTTATCACATCAATGCGCACTAGATTTTGTAGCTCTTCCATCAATGTTGTGTCCGCCTGAATATTTTTCTGCATGATTGGAGAAAAGAAATGCGGTGGTAAAAACCGTTCAAACCTGCTCTGGCTGTTGTTGTTGTTTTCTGTTCGTGGTTTGCGTGATTCACATTTGATGAGAACAGAGCCATCTCAATTTTGGTCTAGGAACACGCAACCATTGCGCAGTATTGCTCTGTTGTGCTTGGTTTGGTCATACTGGAGATTGATATCTACGAACAAGTGAATATGGTCAATTTTGTCTGCTCAGTTAGTAGCATACCGGTAAAAGTTAAATATTTCGATCTATTTGAGATCACCTTGCTCACATTGGATGTGGCAAGACACGGTGTAATTCCAAAATGGTATGTGTTGCATTGCTTATTTTTGTTCATTGTGCATTTGTTTTTGAAATTCAAATCTTAACGAGTTGTTGGGAAAAAAGATATTGATGGGTTTGGACCATATCGAGTAAGGTACTTAGGCAGAGTTATGTCCATTCAGATGAGCAAAGTAATGCGTGTATACAGCTACTGGTGCTTCGAATGTTATGGTTATATTGATGTGGTTGAAGTGAGTACATGTTCAAAAGAGTTATGATCCCGTTTGTACATAGAGCAGGTCGTCTCGTAGGTACAGGTGTTCGTAGCAGACTTAACAGTTACATGAAATAGCAAATCTTATCCACAATATATTGGGTTCCAGTCATACCAAATTCGAGTTTAGTATCAGAGTTGTGTAGTGTTTTCACGACGTCACAGGGAGCAATGTAATTTCTTGGAATGAACTAATAATATGAGTGATCAAACTCTCCAAAAAGCCATGTCATTGGTTATTTTGATTTTCTACTTAAGACATTTTAACCCCATTTGTTTCAAAACCCTCAAAGTGTCTAGACAAACTCTTACTATTCCAAGTTGCGGTTTTATTGGTTTGTGAGAAAATTCTCACACCCAGTGCGCTTTCTTCCTTCTTAGCAATTTGTTTTCCAATGCAGACTCCTATTTGTCCTTCAGAGGTATATAAACACATATGTGACAATTTTTAGGTAGAAAATAACTAATTTATACATTGAAAGAGCGAAATGGTATTCCAAAGTAAAAGGGACCTTGAGTGCAATATTTCCATCTGGTTATATGAGACTACAAAAAAATACATGGTTCAAAAAACAGGATTGTAAAACACCGATTCGAGGTAACGCAGCTATTTTAGGATAGACGTTTGCTTTGTGTATTGGATCCTCAGATGTCGACCCTTTTTCTACAGTATCTAAATAACCGTTATCTACGAACTGATCGTGGTCTGTTCCGAGCTATTTGATGGTCACGGCGATAGTTTAAGCCAAATCTTGCAAAACGACGTAGCTGGAAGTTCTTAAATGCTTCCGCTTTAGGGCTCATGAACAGTGAGCGTTCACCGGGGATATGATTGGTCAAAAACTTTTAGTTCAAAAATTGTTCACTAAGTTTACAAGTCGCTTCCTATGTTTATTTCAATATCTACCATGAACGGAATTTATGGTTCAGCCTCTTTTAAAATAGGTAAGGTAGCAATGATTCAATGGACATCCATTTTTTTGCATCGAAATTAAACCATAAAAGCTCATAGCTTATCTGAAACATTCCAATGGTAGTTAGTTTATTAATTCATCCTCGCTATATTTCTAATAGTTGACAGTTTGTCTTAAACACAATGATTGTTGCTCCTGAAAACAGGTGTTAGGTCTTCACCACAGGTCAGAAGTCAATTATTCGAGTGAATAGCTAAACTTCTGGATCACTCAGCTTGTTTTGTAAATTTCAGGCTTTATTTCATCTTTGCTACTCTCAAATATTTTCCGAAAATTCCACCTTGTATATATCTTAAAACGTAATTGATCTACTTCGAATTATTTTTAGATTGATCTAACTTATTCGTCACGTTGAGAACGTTTTGCAAGTTACTAGTAGTGATACTCATTCGGTTGATCATAAATTTATACTATAGTTGATTATTTTTATTTTTTCATTGGATTAAATTTAATCGAGGGATAAACTCATTAGTTTCTGTGATAATCACTAAAAAAACAGTTTCAGCTTAAGTTGACTCAAAATGCGGAAATCTTTCATCCTTTCTGTTTAATTAGAAATATTGATCGATTGCTGTTAAAGCACCATCTATCTCGCTTTCCCCATAATTTACTGTTCTCGGAACTTTGAATTTGGCAATTTTCACATTCTCAAAGCTAGCAAAAGCTTATCGTTGATTGCTTCCAGACTTATTGGTTCAAAAAGATAGATAGATTCAACTTCCCTGTTCTCAGTTTCAACTTAAATAACAATTTTCTCAATGGACTTGGTATATGTATCTACGGAGATACACTGAGATCAGAAGCCCAATATCAAATAAGATACTTTAAACACCTCACCGTGTATTGATATTCATTTTTTCACGTTTCTTTTATCTCAATGTCCACTCCTATCGCAATCTTATGTGAAGCTTTACACATTTTCTGTTAGATTTAGCTACAAAATTCCGAACAACCCTATCCTTGCTTTCCGCACGAATCTGACTGCCTTCAAATCTCAAAGCGCAATGAAATACAATGTTTATCAGTTAGCGTTAGGCGCAAATATTGATCTTATTTGACTAGAACTCTGTTTGGTCCTCAGACTAACTGGATTGTTCTGTGGGGTCTCCTTTAAACTCCTTATTCAGTAAAACATTTCGCTCAAATAAAGGCACGTTTGCTTTTGTAACTCAGTATAATGTGATGCAGTCTAATCTCTTTTCGATTAGTTGTGTGCGAACAATGTTGATGAGGAAAACTTTCCAAGTTAAACTGTTGAAGGCACTCGTTTTCTTGGGCTCGTAAAAACGTTTCGCAAGAAGACTATTTAAGGGATGCGAGCACCGTTTAATCGCTTCCCACCGACTGGTCAATTTTTCATTGATATCAAAACGCAAAAGACACAGTTAATAAATTATTATGTGGATTACCTACCTTCAAACCAGCAAATTCATCAGAATACACATATTGATTTACTCCTAATTTTATTTGGCTGATGGCTCATTATTTTCCGACGAGAACGTGTTCAATCCGAATTTGCCAAATCATGTTTTGCAATGAAAATATCATAAACTAATTGTAACTTCACGCTAACACAATCAATTCAACCGAATCAATCTGATAACACTGTTTGTAGAATTTTCAGGGATTTCCTTCTCTTAATGTTGGGTTCAAAGCAAGTACCGCCTACCCTGAAGCAGGTGACGCTCACTGGTGATACAGACCAAGCATGGACTTATATAAGTGTATGATTGGCCCAAATGCAAACTGGTCTTCACACATCTCTCGTCTCGTCTCTGTTTGTCTATAGATATAGATGTACAAATGAGTGTGCGTGTGGAAAACTCGGGTCTCCGCGAAAATAGCGTGATTTATCGGTCGTATTGAATGACCATTGCATTTGATCCACCCATTCATTCAATAACACTCACTCACACATTAATCTACTGTTCACGCACCGGCAACGCTAATTAAGCCAAACAACAAAAAAAGCAGAACAGTTAGTCTATATCATATGGACAGTGTGCTTTGCGGTATATATTTGTTCCCCGCCCGAGACGATACCGGAACATGATATCTCACTCGTAGCGCACACGAATGCCCATGAATGTACCATTAGTAGTAATCCTTATCGGATAAAGCGGCCTAGGGTGTTG
>UZAN01040052.1:43967-54826 GCA_900618425.1 Echinostoma caproni | reverse complement strand
AGCAGTAGCAGTAGTAGTCGTGGTAGTAGTAGTTGACCGTGCAATGAAATCATTCATGCACATTTCGTACTTATCCACTCAACACAAACCCTCCCGTCCGAGGAACACACAGACAGAGACGAAGAAAACAAGGGGAAATTTTGGACATGGAAGACGGTGAAACTGGATTAGAAAAACATTACCGTCCTGATGGCGTCGTGCCGCGGTCGGTCGGTTGGTCGGCCGGTCCGTCCGTTGGTCGGTCGGTCGATCGGCCGGTCGACCGACGTTTATCGGAAGGAGAAATAGTGGGAAAAGCTTTTCGTGTTCGTAAAAACATTCACCCTTTTGTACGATTATTATCCCCTATATTACTGGAATGTTCAAATCTGCCCACACTCTGAATCCCACGATTCTTTGATTCCCAGTCGTATTCGCACACGAAAGCTCTGTCGTTCTACCCGTTTCAACACTGCAAACTCCTATATTGGTACCCTGCCGAGGGCTAAAATCTAGTTGCGATAATTAACATTACCGGTCAAAGAAAGATTGTCCCATGAGGTGGGTAAGTTACGCCTAAGACTGTGACGTTTCATTTACGGTAAGGAATGATTAGTGCCTGTGAATGCTATTGATTAGTTAAAAAAATAGTCGCCCTAAAATGCATTTCCAGGGGATGAACTATGATAAATATCCATTTTTGTCTCGGCGTTTCACAAAAGCTATCGAACAATGAATGAACATTCACTTTTGTAAAACACTGATCCAACATTCTATTTTTGATTACTAATTTACGTGCTCAAATTAGGGCTTAACATTGGACAGACGACAAGTAAAGTGAAATTATTATGGTGAAATGAAATGTTTCTTGACTGGATGAATGAATCTTCAGGTTGAAACGAAATTACTGTTTTTTTCCCCAATAGCCTAAACTCTGGTATATTCAACCTAAATGAAGACGAATAAGAGGTAAATATTTACAGACGGTAATTGTATAGCTGTAGGATACCCTTTCTATTTAAAGCATTCGGTATTAATTAACAGTAATATTCTAATAGCGATTTATTCTATAACAGTATCAATTAAAGATTTCATAGTATCAGTTTACTATAGCTGGTAACCGTGGAGAAAACTACGAAATTTTTGAAACAATGAGTTTATTCAATTGGTGCTCTGATTACTGTTAACCGAAAAACAGTAAATTCTCGCGTACTTGCACCACATGCTAGCAAAATACCTTCACGTGTGATGAAACGGGCGGGGCAAAAAACTGAAATTTAGTCATCATCATAATTTCGTTTGTTTTTCAGGCCCCTAAATTCAAGAACTCGTGAGTGAAGTTTACAAACCACGGTTCAATTAGTTATAGGACATCTTCTATTAAACCTAAACATCTAAAATTGGTAGGAGGATCTCTGAGCACACTTCATAACTTGTTCTTGGGTGCGATGTTAACAGATTGCTTAGACAAAAGTTCGTGAATTTTCGAGGATGCGCAATCAGCGCCATGTGCCAGTCGACGTATGACCCAGAGGATATCAAGGCAGTGTAGGGAAATCACAGACCGTCGTGGGCTGATCTACCGCCAGACGAATATTAAACTCGTGAAATGTGCCTCAGGAGTCCAGATAACACCCAGTGCGCACTGTCACTTAATTGAACCGTTGAGCACTGCGATCAGTATGTCTTGAACCGAGTTTGTAAGGCTTTTCTCTAGAGGTTAAAATTCCCAGCCTTCCAGTCCTAAAAGTGAGCAAACTGTCCGTACCTCACCAGCGCAGTTAAATTCTTGGATATTGACTTTTTCTCTTCTCACTTCATGAAAGACTCTCTTATCATGAAAAGGTAATGGATAGGGTTTCCTGAACACTGTACAGAAATTACTTAGGGCATAAGCGACCACTCATCCGATAACTACGGCTTTTCCTATACGAAATTATGCTAGTCATGCGAGATTCCTCACCCTGTCGATAGACACTGATTCTTCTTTAGACGATTGTATGAAACGGAACACAAATTCCATAATCTTGTGGGATTCAGCTCAAGTTGCTCAGCATATCAAACACTACATGTAATTTCTCGCCTCACTTCTAATAAGCAGATAACCTTGATCAGTGTACTGACTGTTTTACTTCATCAACACCCTAATTTGTTGTCCATAGTAAAAGCAACACTTTGCGCTTCATGCCATTCTGCCTGAATCGGTGGCTAGCAGTCGATTTATGGAACCTCAACTCGGGAAACCGGGTGATTTAAAAAGAGGAACAACTGCAAGTTAATTTCTAAGATTTTTGTACTGATACCCGAAAGTTACTCCAGAACATGAGTGCACATTTTATTATAACCCTTTCCACTCCTTTGCCTCACTGCCTTCTTTATAATTACCATTGATATTTGTCACCTAACTTATATCTGCAAACTTCTTGTTGCTTTGTTTTCCACTGACTAAAATCTTTGAACGAGGGAAGCATAAACAAACATGTGTTCTCCACACTCCGTTAGTTAACTTGATTATTCTAGCTCTCGTTGATGTTCACCAGTTACCCTGTATATACGGATCAGCTTTGTGAGCTGCATATTGATCAGCCAACCTTTCTTATCTTTTCCTTATTTTTGGATAGACACGACGATCAGAATGATGATTATCTTAAGCTAAACAAGTCAGTACATCAATATTCATGTAGGATCATGCAACACTGTTATGCGTAACCGAGGATGAAAATCGTCTATCGGTAGTGTTTCCTTCGAAATTTACCAACTAGATCCAGCCGTAAGACTTCTTATACGTGTTTGAAAACACTTCAAGATATTTTTGGCCGATGAGAATCTTGTTTAAACATAGAGCTACTAAAATATTCTTGCAACCCATTTCCGTACACCGGCAAGCGAATGCATCGGAATTCCATAGAAATCCACCCCGTATTGTGGTCACAACCGTTGTAATTTGATGACTACATCAGAATGAAATTTATTTATGGATGATCAACGGATATTCAATGGGATGGGCCTCTCATTCTTATCGATAAATGTCATTTATGCTTGAAAATTATACCAAGAACAATATGTGCGTTATCCGATTATCCTTCTTGATTATACTTCATATTGAGTCTAAGGCCCAGCAACGGTTGCTCGAACAATAAACTTAGGGCTGATCTGAGACATCAGCTCGCTCACCATGTCTCACGATTGCAAGAAATCTGCAGGTTGCGTAAAACCAATATCTCGGCTGGCAAACTAACGGGTGCAAGCTTAACTCGAGATTTAAGTTTGGTGCTTACTTCGAGACAGCGCTAGTTGCACAGTTGTTAGTTCTTACCATTCTCGATAAAATGCAATTGATGTTTCAGGGGAAGTCAGTGCAAAGGTGATTTAAAGTAACATATCGTTCAGCTTCATTGGTTTCCCTTTTTTTCCTTGTCATCTATGGAGAATAGTGTTCTTTTGGCACATAAGAAAACGGCAATTCAGTTGTGCCTGAATCGCTCACCAAAGTTTTCCATCCTAGTCGTGCAAAGGGAAGAACAAAAAGGGCCAATTCTGACACCCAGAGTGGACACATATTACGCCTCAAAGTAGCGATATTGCCCAAATTTTCAAGAACAAACGAAATGAGAATTTCCCAGGAGAATTGGCAAATGAACTCAAGTGCGCGACATGGGACCACAAAGCATAAACAGAAAGTAAAAAGGACGGTATTGGGAAAAGTTAATTTCATCTGCATTCTCGTGTGAGAGAGATTAGGGTTCATTTCGCCACTTCATTAGAGAAACTTTAATCAAGCGTATAATTAATATCTTGGCAAATGACACTTACGTCACGACAGTCCCTGTTTTGGCTCCCTCGTATCAGTTTACATGGGGTTTCTGTAAGTTAATATCACCAGAGAGTCATCCACAATAAGTAGGATCTATCGCCGCGGAAGGTTTTCGTGAGACAGAGAGCTTCAAACATTTATGGAGGTTCCAAATGGATTCACTTGGCAACTTGAACACATCTTGAAAAATTATATTGTGTCACGCTTAATTTCCAAACACTTACGTCAGGCAACTAAGTACTTCGATATAAACTATTATGTGCAATCATACTGCAACTTAATTCTATATTTGCAGTCACCTTGAATACCTAATTGCCGAAACAGTAATACATGAGAACAATGTTCGATTCATCCTGGTTCATCTTAACTCAAATGTAATTAAAATAATTTTTTAATGGAGTCATTTTTGCAAGTGTTTGCGAGTAATACTTTCTCGTGATCTTTTACACAAAATGCCGACTTCATTGATCCTGTTACATGGTAAAAGGGGGTAGACAGAATGCATTGTTTTCGCCAGAAGTCCAATTATGAAACTCATTAAAATGTACGCTTCGTCGCTCTATCCCTCTTGTTCCAGTGTTTGAGGTGAACTGCAGAAAAATAGGGAGAGAAAAGCAATTTTAATTTCAAACTTCCTCACGGTATCTTATGATTAGTGATGGGAGAAAATGTTACTGATTTAATTTGACCATCATTCAGACTCCATATTTTTGCACAATTTGCAATTCCTTGGTGTACGATTGAGCTGATAAAATCAGGATTGCATGCATGAGGATGAAATCCGGACGATGGTCAGCTCAAATCACTTACCGGCTTCGTAACTCTGCATACCTGTCCGTATTACAAAGCCAAGTTAGCACTGACTTTAACACATCTTTCATCTTGGGTAGTAAGGTTTAAGGAATTTAACTTGGTTACAGTTCTTAGTTGATGAATAATAATTTTACATCAGCTCTGGTAAATCTGTATACCATGGAAGCAATAGACTATCTAATTCGATTTATTGATAATCGCTATTATTTGTGAAGGGGAGATCACTGGTAACCGAAAAGCTGGTGAACTTTGTGCAGCTCTTCCGATCGTTTTGGATAACATCAACCGTGCATATCGGTCGAGAATCGAACCCGAGACCTCACAAGCAGACCGTTTTCGGACAGCTCACTCGACTGTTCCGCTTTATCCGCTCGCCGTAATCCATCTTTTGGTGATGGTCACCCAAATCTATACTGTCTTCTTCGGACTAACCTCGAGCGTTGGAACTAGGATGGAAACACTTAGAAAATGTGTGAAACTGTTACAAGTGAAGGGTAGTGTTTGTGTAGTGCTCTGACGCTCTGTCTGGGATATCTTGTTTTTTATTTATAGCTCGGTAGATGGATCTGTACTATGAACACCCAACAATGTCGAATCCGTTGCATAGTGCGCTTTCTAGCTTCTTAGTTCACGTTTTGTCTGCATCGCATGCCACCAAGTTCTCTTTTTCCTTTCGATCTTTGTCCAGAGCTGACAGTCATCGGACCCCAGAGAGAATTTCTTTGCCGTTCTTTAAAACTCAAACTGTTTAAAAATAAATTGGCAAGTCACTCTGTTTATTATATGATGTATGCAACGTATAGGTTAGTCTCCAAGAGATCCGAAACGTTGTACTTATTATCGATTGAAACTCTGATAAATTGACCATTTGTAACGGACGTGTAAAATAGTAAATTTAGACTCTAACCTGGATAAGTGTTCACATTCATCATATCACGAGCCTGTAAATAATTAGCAATCCGGAATTATGCATCATACAAAAAGCGATAAACGGCTTTTAGCAATTTCTCACTATTGCCTGAGCAATCTAAACTTTTAGTAAGAATAGACTTAAAACTTCACTTTCTTACTTTCTCATGTCCCTCTGATATTCTTCTCATAAACTTTGGATAGGTATTTTTAATGGTACGTTATCAAGGAGAAACCGCTCAACGGTAAATGAATAAAAGTAACTCTAAATTTATTATTTATGTGTTGATCTTTGCAGAGTATTTTGATTCAGTTAAATGAAATCAAAATTTGCGGTTGATCTCTGCCATAACGAGTGCACAAACCGATTCCAGTTCCCCTCGTTCTATATCGATGGTAGATTAGTTTGTTCTCATCTGACTCAATCCACTGTCTAATCTACTGTGGCTATGTACTGTTGGCCAATTGAAACCGTAATGTATACATTAGGCGTCAGTTCTCAAAGCCGAATAGTTGTAGGTCCTCGATACTATGGTGATCACTGATTCTACTGTTCAGTACATTTAACTATGTAAAATTAAAATCCATATAATGCGGGTTGCTTGTACCCAACTAGCTTTGATTTAAGACAGAACCGTTTTACCACTGTCCTCGCTATCACGAACATGCATCATCCATAGTGTCCGTTACACCTCAAGAAGAAACCAATCCAATACTAAATCAACACAATTTTCAAAATTTATTCACTTGACCACCGGTTTCACTTTGGGCCAAAAATACTGAATAGTTTAAAAATACTGTCGTCAATATACTTTAGCATAAATTCCTTAAGGAGACATCTTTAAAAATGTCAAAAATAGTAAGTTAATTGGACTCTATGCATGTGATAAGTTGAATTAGATGTGTGGTTTAGAAAATGAGGTCAGAGTGTTGTTCTTGTTGTTGTTCACATTGTGAATTCATTGCACTGCTCATNTCATTCCGTTTGTGCATCACTGGGTTCTGTCAAAGATCGTGATCGTTTTGATTGATTGTCATTTGCCCACGGAATCTTTATATATCACCAATAAGGATAGGAAAACCACTAAAATTATGTGCCGTATTTCCGAGTATTTATTCCATACTTTCATTGCATACGTCCCATTCATCGCTAGGCTTCTTGGTGAATACTTCCACCTTAAAGAGAACATTTTCTTCTCAAATAATTTACTTACTAATGGATTCTCAAGCGCTAGTTCCTTACGAAAAGTACAGAATTCATTTGAAGATTATGCAGTCCTACTCGGAATAGCACCGCGTATATGTGGTTGGACCTGTTGCAAGGGTTTGCCTCCATTTCAGCTAATAATTTGGGCTGCAGAAAGTAGTCTTTTCATGGAAACCTAAGCGCTATATTTATTTCCTTAAACTAAAGACAAACATGGAGATAGTATTGGTGTGTTCGTTTACCACAAGAGAGTTCAGCCATTCGAAAATGAATTAATTTACCCACTGAGATATCAGCGGGACCAAAATTGTTATTAGATCCTTTTGTGGAAGAAAATCGTTTAAAAATGGTATATCATTCTAAATTTAATAGACAATGAGGTGACGATCCTAACAAAACTATTTGCTCACGGAGCTTCGTTGTGTAGTTTGTGACAAGATATTACAATATCGAAGAATAAAGAGCAAAATACGCCATAGATTTTCATCTCTCATGACTGTTCTCACGTTTTCCGTCTGTAGAACACCGCAAGAAGCAATATGTGTGCTCCAGTTTCTCTAATCATCTGTGAGATGCCCTGTGTAATATGAAAACTGAAAGTTGCAAACAATCCTAGACATTACCCAACACCCAAATATACTAATCGATATTTACCGTTTGTTTATTGTTTGGGAACCTATTTATTGCTAATCAGTGAATCTTGGACAAAATCAGGGAATAGCGACAATGTAAGAGTACTTGTAGTTTGTTGCCAGTGAAACAGTTAATCAGCATCTGTCCATCTACATGTCTCAAAAGCAAATATGTCTTATCGTACTGTTGTTGTCCCAAAAACGAACAAAAGCTTAGGGGCGAAGAACGTTGAGTGAATAAAATAAGATTACCTATTAGGTCTGAGTGAAAAAATGGAGATAAAAAATACCCCTGTGCAAATACCAGCGGATAAGATCCGTCCGTCTGTCCATCTAACTGTGCATCGCACACGGTTGCACTCGCGTAACTCTCGTGTTTAGACAGAAATGTTTTTGCCCTATTCCTATTCATCCCGGCTAAGTTTGGTTGTGAAACATCAAATGGAAACAACCAAAATAACTCTATACTAAGATACTTCCCATGTGACGATGCATTAATTATTCTGAAAATCCAGTGAATTCTACTTATGATGTGGCAGATGGAATGTGAGTGTAACGCGATCAGGCACACATCTGCCTGTAATGGCGAGCCATGCTTCAGTCGTGCCGGGCTTGTAATCCTCCTGCATGTAAACATCAATGAACAGTGTATGTTCTTGTTTATACAAGCGGAGCTCAGATCAAAAATCAGAAAGGACAGTGAAAAACAACAATTGGGAAAAGAGTGTTTCAACAGTCAAACGACAAGATATACCGTTTGAATATCCGCGAATCATAAAATGTAATTAACTGTAATATAGGACAAATCATAAACTATTAAATTGTTAGAATTTGTTAGGCTTTTCCAAGTTGGCACAAAGTTAATCAGTAAGTACCATGGGTTGACGGACAGTCGTGAGAGGGAATCCGTTTCACAGACAGACTAACGACAGTTCAAGCGATTGTGTCAAAGGCTTTCGAATCCATAAAGCTTAATTCCATGCCTTGATTACCATTGCTTGGCTGAACGCTCAAAGCTCGGAAACGGGGCTGTGTAACAGTTACGTGAACATGGAAATTAGGTCAGTGCTGCTCGTGATTGTCTTGAGTTGGCTTCCCGTTTCTCAAAAAACATTTACCTCATAGCTACTTGTGAGTATGAATGTAGGATAATTCATATTTATTTGAACTTACCACCCTTTGAACTTCACATTCGCGCACATACCTCAGTTTATCCAGTCTGAAGTGCACTCAGGAAACACGAGATTCAAGTTTCACTATCATTAGAGATCATCAAAACTGTCCGTCTTTCATGTCTCTAACTCCGGACTCATCGCATGAATGGCATGTGTTAACCTCCGTACCACCCAGCTTGAACAGGAAGTGGATCGAATCGCCGAATCATGTTTGTTTAGGTCTCCTCATCAACGGTAGTCAATCCTTCAATTTTTCGGGCCGACAGCAACGAACGGGGGTAGTTGATTGGGTGAAACATTGGATTGCCTTTATCCAATTCGTTAGAACAGAGAGAATACAATTACTGCGAGATGTTAACATTTATTGTAATGTTCTAAGTTGCTACAACGTAAAACAATCTGATATTCATACAAGCAGGTTTGATAGCTAAAATGGTTTAACAGACACTAATCAGGGTAGAGGGTGTAGCCCGGTGGTAACGTCACCAAATTATCACCCCGGAGGACGTGTGCTCGACTCCCACCAACACCGCCCGCCTTATCCCCATTATGGCAGCCCTTTGATTAGCCGCTTCCCCCTCCTGAAAATGGTACATTTCTAAATTCAATAAAAGAAGTAAAAATGAAAAAACATCTGTTCCACAGCGTCTAACTGATTGTGTCAGAAACATTTTTGCACACAAATATATATATATACCGTTTATATATATACCGTTATATACCGTTGAACGCTTGTACTTTGAAGCAGTCGTTCATTTACACTTGAAAACAACCTTACTTGTCTGTAAATAAGGTATTCACCCAGATTCCCCTGTTCACAGAACCAACCATACAAAAATGCAAGAACAACTCAACTAACAAAACCACTTAGCGCATGACATGTTTCTCCTGAACTGTTCATTATTTCATGGGCTTCTATCCAATTTTTCTTTTTTTATGTTTTCCTACTATTTTAAAGAAAAATAACACGTAACTCTAACAGTGGTGTGTCATAGACGTTCTTAGTGATTTTCGCTTGAATAGATTAATTTAAAATATGAAAGCGTTTCAGGACAGCAGCTTCAACCAATAAAAACATGAAACAATTTACGGTATCAAGCTTGGATTAGCCCAATCGATTGTCTAGTGGCACCAGGAACTCTTGGGTTTCACTCCATGGGAGATCGTTGATTCCCCACAACTTCATGCATTTACATGTGATGGGAATGTTTGTGATAACCAACAAAGAGCAGTGGACAGCTGTTTCGTCCTGTTTGGGACTCGTCAGCAGTGAGTACCTTTAATATCTCTTGGTTATTTCATCTTTACTTCCTGGAAGACCGTTGACCTCTCAATACGGAATTCTCAATAAAGCAGAGTATTTCTACAATAAAACCGGTTTCATACTATATTCTCACACAGAAACTTCATGTAGACCGTTATGTGCACAGACCTGTGAACAACCTGGGAGTTCTACGTTCAAACAACAGGCCGTAGAGGGATACACACCCGTTCAATGTACCTTTGGGATTTGCAACATTCTCTCACGCGATTGTTCATGCGTTCAGGCGAAAACACTCTACAGGATCAGGGCTGTCAATCTTAGTGGCCACTCAAACACGTGACGGAGAATCGAGAACGGTGAGAGTAGGGGATTCAAAACGACGGTTTCGTGGCCCGATGAGTGGGGAGGGGTACGCGTAACGTTGGAAGTTGAATAAGTCTTTTTTCCACCGGGAAGGGAGTTGTAACCGAGCTAGTAAACAACAACAACGCACATTGTGTTCAAAAATTGGATAGAGGCGATTTTAGAAGAAAAAAGCAAACCCCTCACAAACCCCGTGGTGGTCTGAGAACTCCGAATGGGCCAGCCATGCGAGAAAGCAAAATCGTTCAGGATACGGAAGGACGTATCTGTCAGGCAATATTAGGCTCCATCCGAAACGAGATCCGGAAAAAATGTTTGTTTGTTTGTTTGTCTGTAGCCAAATGTGGGTTTCAGAAATGTTTGGGTGTTTTCGAAGGTCTAGGCTTTATCATGATTGGCTGGTTCTTAGTGCACTGATATTCGTTTCCTTGATTGTGGATAAAACGAATCCGTACAGCGCTGTTCATCGAGAATCATATGTCACCGCATTGTAGTTGAAAAAATAACATGTTTAATGATTCTGCTAATGTTTCCCAAACCAGCACAAAGTGTCATCATTCATGCGGAGTGCTCATGTTAGTAAACACCCCACTTGTTCCATTTCTTCAATATCTCTTGGGTTTAAAGGGGGTGGTATTAAAGCGGTTTCAAGTTCAACTTCGGTTATCATGTTTCGACGTACAAAACTAGAAGCTTCCGTTGA
>UZAN01040052.1:1006-28945 GCA_900618425.1 Echinostoma caproni | reverse complement strand
TCTAAATTCTAACCATTTGTTAATAATCACGTGAACTGTAGTGGCCACGTGCACGAATGTAGCGAAATGATTTTGGATACATTGTACCAACCTGTGCTTTGTTCGCTCCATGTAAATTCATACTAGTAAACTGTGCTGATGAAAGTTGACTGTTTCGTCGTAACTTTAAACACTTTGTCGTGTAGTAAATATCACCCCCACAGGCATAGTACTTGCATTCGAATGATAGGAGAAAATAAACAATTTAATGATTAGCAGAAATTTCATTGATGGTTTCTGTTTCTATTACCATTCTTATGGTCTTATTTAACACCTGAATAGAGATTAAAATAATCTTATCTAAACCAGTATCCAAATACTGTTAGATCCATCATATGCCATATTAGACCACGTTCAAGGTATGAAACCGGAATGATCGAATCGATTTTTTATCCAAAGCGTATGTAAAACTGATTGGTGCAATAGTTAGCACTGTACATGCCGGAAGCTCTTGCCGTGTTAAAAAAGAGGTAAACATCACTTTGTCCTTGCTGCGGTGTTCATTTAGAGGAAAATTAAATAGGTACTGTATGGCATTATTCGCAATTGTGATAAATAAAACATTTAGTTTTCAGTCACATTCAAGTAGCTTTTTCTTGGGACTGGCGAATTGGGATAAGTAACATTAGAAGTTCATTCGGTTGACTCCAGTAAATTATAAGGAAAAACGGTCATGGCAGTCAGCTCACATACTACCTGGTGGATTCCAAATGTCTTCGTAAGTTGGGTGGATGATCCAAAAGTGAAAACATCAGTGCTATCGATGTGACCTCGCAGCTCAGTTGGTAGAGGGTGCGCTGTAAAAAGTGAGGACGTCATCCACGCGTGGGTTCGAATCCCATCAAGACTAATGAACGTTTCACAATTAGGACATAAATGGAGTTGAATTGAACTCATCATCTGTCAGGCATTAACTCCACACGAAATATTTAGTAGTGAAGTGATGCATAATCTTTCAGAACCAATCTCAGTTACGTAGTCCTTTTGAACCCAAACCGGAATATTGCGGTTGATCTTCTTACTAATCGGTAATGTCCATTTGGCATATATCACAATCTTGCTGGTTCGGAATTGGTTTGTAAGTATGGAGTATCATTTTATCTAATCTTAAACCTCATCGAAAGAGATTTACTGCTTACCAGTAGTGGCTGAAGCAACCAATAAAGCTTTGCCTGCAATCAGTGTGAATCGCTGGTTCATGATTGCCTCATAGATGAATTTCATGAGGGATAAGGTTAAATAAAAGCCGAATAGGGTACATCAATCACGAAATCCTTCTAACAATCAACACGCTTTAGGATGCCCTGATAGAACTACAGTGTCGGAGTGGTTAACTTTATATGATTACTGTTGCATCCCGGTAATTTCTGTCGGTTTGCATGACACCTCGCTATACAACTGTCTCATTCGCTAATTGCATCATCGATTTTTTGTTGGATGTACAACGCTACTATCGCACTCTATTCTCACCCCCACCCCACCGTCTATCCTTTTGTTGCCCGGCGATTTCACAAATTCTAGCAGTCTTTAACTTCGTTCCATTTACTCGTCCCAATTGTTTTTTCTCCGATGTGGACAGCAAGATTGAAACACTTACTGTTCTAAACCGCTGACTGATTTAATGACTGATGTTCACCAATGGTTCAGAACGGTAAATGAATATGTCAGCACTCTGTGTTGTTCGTGGTGGGGGCAGAATAAAGTTGCCGAAGAACTGTTCCATGACAATTGTGAAACCACTTAAGATTTCAAATACAAAACGGCTGTAGTATATTTTCAACAATTTTAGTTTTATACTTTTTGTTGAAACATTGCTTCGGTGGGATATTCTAAACATGAAATCTGTTTATTATGCAAATGAGAAAGGAACGTTTTGGTCAGTTAGGCAGGTTTATGTGTACGGCAATAGAGATAAATGAGCGGAGAGAGAGAGGTATATTCCGAACATAATACGCATCACGTGAACTTTGCTAAAAGCTTTCCAACGTTGTCTGGTCGAATAATCCATTCGCTTTGTATGCATCATGCCCACGTTACATATATAAAACGAAAATGATGGACACAATAAATGTACACATTGCAATAAACATTAGCTTACCAATTGGGCTAAGCTCTTCCGGGAGCACACCACCGGTTTTGCAATAGTCGCCGCTCGTCACGTACGTGTATTCGATAAACTCTGGTGAAGAATCTCATCCCTTCATAATATGAATGTGTATTTTGTCCATGAATTTCTTTAGGACTATTTTCCGGAGAAGCTATTCCTGTACTGTACGAGTCGTTACTACTATTCTATCATATGTATGTGTATCTGTGTATATGTAATATTCTTGTTCTTCTTTTTAAGCGGACAATCGAAGGGCTTCCGTGTGATGCAATAAAATGTTTACAAGTTTGGCTGTATTGGTGACGGGTTCGAACGCAAGCTAACATCATTTGAGGCTACATCGTTTCTCTAACTTCATACTTTCCTGGATCCAAAAATTGTATATGTGTTATGAATAACCGACGACTAGCCGTACGAATAGACTCAATTACTGATTGAGTGATTTTGTTTGAAGGGAGCTAAAAATACAAGGAATTGTGCATCGCACAAGCTAAGAAGAATATATTGGACTTTCAAAGGGGTAGTTTTCTAGCTTAGAAACCAAACCGTTTCACAACTCTAATGTTACATTTGTTAAATTTGTATTTTTTATTTTCCAATCCGCTTGACATCGCGTTAAGATAAACTGAAAGGCAGTACTCTAATCTGAGACAGAGTTGACACACGAGTTGGTCCATGTGTTCTCGCTGAGGTCAGTAAGACGTGAGAGAAACGACTAGGTTGAATGAAGGGATACAATTATGTGATCTGGGGGAAACAGAAACACATCAATCATTGGTCATGAATTAAATCACATCCATAACTGTTCACGCATCCGCTAATGTTTGCTGATAAATAAATAAACACAAGTTCGTATGCAAATTCCGCTAGGTGCGTTTTGAAATACACTGGACGAGAGCAAAGGGAACGCACAATCAGCTGGAATCGAGTAATGTACGCAACTGGATCATCCGAAACAGCACGAACTATCGCCACAAAAAAAGTCCAGTCTGTTTTCACGGTTCAGTTAGCTGATGACACGATGGAAGGAAGTGTAAATTTCTGCTCACGGTTTGCCCGCGCCTTCGGTAATTAAAAAAGAATAACTGCAAAATCTGCGTGTTTTTCCCGCTGTAAATTGAATTGACATCCAGCCGAGATTGGCAGATCGTGATTTAGATAAACAACGTCAAAATTTCCATTTTTTGCCGTCCGTAAGGAGTCTAATGTTATGTGGACGCCGATAATGTTTCTTGTTTTGCTTTAACCCATGCGGGTATAAGAAAAATAGTTTTTAAGTCTCAGTTAGATCCAGGACCGGAAGGAGGTAAGCCGACACAACCGAAAAAAACAACATACACACAATATTGCATTTTTAATTCATACTATCGTAGGAAACAACATAAGTGAACATTTTTTGTCAACATGATTCGTTCCTTTTGAAATCGTGTAAATTGAATCGCAATCAAACTATTCGTCTAACCGAAGATTTTGGATATTACTCTATATTTACGAAAATATTGCAAACTCGCCGGAATTATTCTTGGGAAATAAGTTGAATTCCGTTTGTAGATTATTACATTTGGAAAGAGAGCATGGCAGAAATTTTGATTTCAAAACTACTGTTATGGACTACAGACCGTGTGATTCGTTGTCATTGTGAAAAGCATATCGATCTTTGAGCATTCCATATAGTTATTTTCACACTGTTATAGATTTTGGATCATTGCGATTTGTTACGGGGTGACCGGGTTCTGGATAGTGTTCTTCAAGATCTATCGCTTGTATGAAGCTCCAGATTGCTCTGCTAGTATCTTTGGTAGTCTGCGACTGAATGCGGACGTGGTTACTTTGATAGTAAGGTTCTTTTGCGGTACTTATATTTGTACCACTGCGCGTGCACCTTGGGGTTGCACTATTATCAAGAGTAAGAGAGAGCAAATGATTTCGTTTAAACAAATATTTATTGTTCAAATTGTTGTTTGGCAGATTTGAAGTTTCTATGTCGATTGTGAAAAGTGCAGTAGCCTCGGTGGGACGCCACCTACGCTTTGTACGCGCATGCTCTACCAGATGAGCTACGAGGCCACACCGATGGCACTTAATTCTTTACATTCAAATTTACCCATCCAACTTACAGAGGTATGCGGCATCCACTAGTTAGCATGCAAGCTGACTGCCCCGACAGGTTTTTCCCAGAATTCACCGGAGTCCACCGAATGAGCTTCTAAGACCTCGTAGCTCAGCTGGTGTAGCATGCGCGTACAACGCGTAGGCGGCGTCCATGCGTGGGTTCCAATCCCACGGACATAGAAATATATTTATCGCTTGAAAAAGAAGAACACTGGTTTCAATCCCTTGTAATGCAGACCAAGCGAAGCATATTGTTTTCATCTGAAGCCGGTCACAACTACATTTATCACATATTGTGTATTTGGTGGATTACTTAGCTGAAATAGAGAAACCGTCTAAGGCTTAATAATAGTGTTAAAAGCAGCTCAATCTCTACTCGTTCGCAATCCTGTGCAATGGCGCTTCATTGGCTACGAAAACACAGGTCATTAGGCTAAAAAGTATTCATATGATGATGTTTGAAGTTCGAGGAAACGTCTCTAGATAATTAACAAAAATGGGTATTTATCCTGTCTTCGTTTCGTATTACCATGTGGTGTGAAAGTCCGTTGCATTTGATGTTGAACTGAACACCAAATTTGATCTATTAGAAAAGGCAAGTTATTTGCTCTACTCAGTTTTCCATCCGACTAGCTGACTTCAGCAAACCAATACAAATCTCATTTTAGTAATAATAATAACAATAATAGTAATACTTAATTTTTTAAGCTCCTTTTTGATTATTGCTTATAGATATGTGTAAAACATTTTCAGGAAGAGGGTGATGATCATAAAAAGGCTGGGTGGGGAGAATGCAGATAACGTGAAGATGGGTGACGGTGGGCTGGTTCAAACTCAGGACCACCAGCTAGTCATTTAGACTATTTTACCACTTGACCATTGCCGCCGTCTGGTTAAATTGATCATACATAAACCCCCGATGCAGTGTTGCAAAATTTGCTTCAGAACTGACTCTGTCCTCATGACGGTGTTTTGCTGATCTCAGTTTAGCGGATGAATGGAACTAATTCCACCAGTTTTCTGTTTGTGTAAGTCTTCAGTTAATTATCGGTTCGGATTTGTCTACACTCAAGACTTTGTACAACAAACTGAAGATTAGGTGTCCGACTCGAAATCACAGATTAGCACAGGGAATTCTTCCATTTTTCCAGATAATGCATAAAACAAGATGATACAATTGACAATCTTAGTTGATCGTCTTTTTTGATTGCACTTGTGTATGCTTTAGTTTATAGATATCCCTTATTTGTTTAGAAATGATAACCTATGTTCTAAACATCTCCTCCACGTCCCCCCCTCCTCTACCATTCTTCAACTTTTGTATCAACTGCCTCCGACCAAACACAACACATGCAATATGATTAACCAAAATCTGACAGCCCCACCTCGTGGATTTCCCAAAGTTCGACAAGATCCCTCGGCAACGATTAGTCAAGTTGGTGATTCCACACACTTACAATGTGAGGTCTCCGCCGACCCTCCAGCCGTTGTCTCATGGATTAAAGATCAGTTCTATCCGGTGGACACATCCTCCTCTCGCTTCCGCCTAGTTGGTAAGTTAGAATGCATATAAATTGATTTTCAGTTCTCGTCTCATGTTACGAAATAAAAACATTCTACTCGAACTTACATACGTTGGCCAAACCCGTCCTACATGATCCTCAAGTTAGAATCATTTATTTCAGTTTTCAATACCACACTTGTGTATCGGTAGCCTTTGGTGAAGAGAATTTATTACGAACTGTGTGTTCATCTGCAACGTCCTTAACTCTCTGTTATCACTATTTATATTCAACCACCACTATTGCAGATATGTTGCATCTCATCTGAGTTACTCCCGTGAATGGGGTTCAATACACTAGGCGTGACGAGGGGCGTGGGGTGGGGAAATTAGGGTGCGCACGAGTTACGTCAATACTTTCATTTGAGAAATTGCTCGGTTGAACGAGGTAGTGAACTGAGATATTTGTTTTTATTGAGCACAATCTCAAAGGTACTACTACCTCATCCCTAAAGGAGTATGTAAAAAGTAAACAAGATATAGGGAATACTTGAAAGGTGATTTCATGTAATTATGATTGCCAGTCTCCTGGTTGTGTCGTGAATTCAGACGTAATCATCAGGGATACAGACAACGAAAGAAATTGACTGGCACCAATTTAATTTTATGATCTGAAGTACCCAACCCTTCCGGATTCAGAAATGGTTAAATGTATATCCTTCGATCGTAAAAGTGCCAAACAAATTTCGCCAGCTTTCTTTTCATCAGATTGAATAGGATGCTTGTTTTGTAGGCCCTTACGCGACTTTCCGATTCACAAAAGGTTCTAGTAGATATGAAGTTAAGCAATCCTACTTTTGGTAACTGTATGTAATAAAAACGTTGCAATACTTATAAATCTGATTGGTAGAAAAGCAAATGATGTAATTCCATTGGTTGCCTATATCTGGGGCCTCATTTCGTTTTTCTACCTTCAGCTGAACAACCCAGGATGCGCTTCAATCAGTTCGATTTAAATGTTTCTTAAATAGTCAAGGTGCAGTTGAAACAGTTTATGCCGGTTTTAGAGATGATGATTTCGAATATTTTGCAGTTTTGAAACAAGTACCGTTCGTTTAGGCGTCGAAATTCATCGTCATCATCATCATAGCGAAGCGAACTTCACTGATCGCTCCTAAACTCGCAATGCATACAAAGTTAGTGGTAATTTGTAAGATGAGCAGGGATTGGATCTATTTTGAGGGAGGGAGGAGGAGGTGAACCTACATGATCAACACACAGTGTACACAAATGAACTTCTCATACATACCATTTCAAACATTCTGGTCTGAGTCGTAAGTTCATAACTTTGAGCTACACGGTCGACGGTTCATATCTTCAGCGAACAGCTACATGAGTTCTCAGAATACTTAGTTTATTGCTGTGATTCCGCAACATGCTTAGGACGGATTTTGTCATTTCAAATGAACTTAGCGTGCTGAATGATCATTGGGTAGAAGTCAGACACAATTTAATCTCCTATTCCTCTACATTGGGGTTTCGAGGTGATTTGGAGTCTCATTTGGTACCAGAGAAGGGAAAATGATTAACTTAAATAGATGAACCTCCAATCCGATTTACCCGCTGCTTGGTGGTTTTATTCTAGTTAGCGCCAAAGACTTTACTTTAAAACTCTAAAAATTCTCCCGGTTAGGGGTTATACTCCTTAGTATTGTCTACCAAACAAGCCTCAATGAACACAAACCAGATTGANCAGTCTTTGTGTGGAATACTCAAGGACACACTATCCATTGGATTGAATGGGGTAGGTAATAGTAATTGGGTCATTGCTTAGATATCCCCAATTTAGGTTAGTTATCTGTCTTCCACATCTAATCTCCTTTTGCTCATTCTTCCAAAAGGGAACATTTCTTCAAGGAACTTGCCCCTTACTTGCCAAAGTTATTTGACAAATAAAATTGTAAGTATTTAAATACGATGGAAATCTTTTTCGATGGCCGACAAAGAACACTAGATAGCTGTTTAGTCCTGTTTGGGATGCGTCAGCAGTGTGTACCTTTTATATCTCTATCGGGACTGGAACCACAAACCGTCTGTTGGGACTTAAAACCAATACCCCTGAGCTACACGGTCGACGGTCATCACGTCGTGCAAATGGCTCGATTAATTTGGACGGCGAATGTCTCACACAGCACAAAACAGCTGTCCATTGGTCTTTGTCGGTCACCACAAGATTTCCATTGTATTTGACTGTGTTAAACTGATGGGGAATTAACGATCTCCATGGGAGTGAAGCCCACACCCAGGATCATCAACAGTGCCTGGTGTCTGTGAAGAACCGAATGGGTTATTCCAAACATTCACCTTTCAAAATCTGTGAGTAGCTTAGCACAAAATCACTTGTGTAATCTGAAGTCTTATCAATCTGAGAGTCCTAAACATGAGGGCTCTCATACCAAAAGCCTGTCTGGAGCGAAAAAATGAACTCTTTAGGAATTTAACTCTGGTGTGCATCGGAGACGCAAATGCAGGAAAAGAGTAATATGAGTTTCTTAAGTGAACCAAAATCAGCTTACAGACACTTCCTTCGCACATCAGCTGACGACAAAACCCATTCAGTAGGCCTCAAATGAGTAGGTATTGCACTAAATAATAAAGCCGAAGCCTCGTTTGTTGAGTGAATCTCGTCATCACTCCTTCATGGGTCATGCAGCTCCGGGAGTTAGCCATCATCCGGAAGGGAAGCAACAGGAAAGGGGGGTTATTTATCCTCTCGTATATAATTAACTACAGTCCCGATGCACAAAAGAGTAAATTCTGCAACAAACTCACCGAACTCATCCGACTGAACCATAGAAGGTGTACAGTTGTACTGGCTGATGAGGTTACCGCGCACGTTTGAAAACACATCGTTTCAGATGTCTGATTAGGACGTTGTTGTGCTCTGTCATACCAGAAGACGGTTCACGGTGATAATCATATTCGAATCTGCGTAGATCACCGTCTGTTTCCGTTCACTGCCAACTTACGCTATAGAGCTCGACAGACCGCAACTTAACCGTCCTTTTCCAGCGGTAGGTTGACTGTGATCGACCAAGTAACAGTTGGCCGTTCAATTTCCTCGTGAAGAAATAATGCGATGGGCCCCAAATGTTATCCCAAATGCCAAAATTGAGTGCGCCGACTACTTTGGTTTATTCAAATGAATTGAGGAAGCACAAAACACACTGGATAGACCAATTGATTATTTGTTCTTTACATGAAGTGCTTTGCACTTTTATAGTCCTACTGTGAAACTGGTTGATCCGGTATTGGTTAAAATTAACTGGTCTTTGTAGATAGACCTGATAAATAAACCTGAGGGACGAATGATAATAACATAGTTAAAGCCGAGATCGGCTTAAGAACGGCGATTAGAAGCTACTAGAAGCTACTGGAGGTTTGAGACAATCGATGTGTGTTTGAGCGCAGGTAGAACTGAGAGAGCGAGTGAATAACCTCGAAGTATTCTCTCTTTTATTTGGGTATATTTTTTTGGGAAATTCATCATCACGTCTGTTTGCCAACCTCTCATCTTCAGCATCGACTCTTGTCTACAGTTGCCGCTCCAGATTGTCGACAATCACAGAAAGATCAACAATAAGCAGTAGAGACGAGGCATGAAGTGGTGCACTGAGGGATTAGGAGGAGTGCTCCGGACTGGGTGGAAAACGCCCTAGAACTGGTTGATTGAAGAAAACGAGAGAAATCGCAACCGACCCAGAGCAGTGGTGCTTGTGGTGTCATTTCGTATCGGGTCAGGAAACCTGAGGAGGTGGATACGTAAAATCAGCTTTTGGATTCAATTTTTTCCCAATCCCCGAAAATAGGTCTAGTCCCCATTCATCTTGCACGGTCAAACTTACTGCGCAAATGAAGAGTTAGACGGGTACCTGTGAGGTTCGATTCACTGTATTTTGTTGTACTTTATTGATAATATTCGAGATCAAGCCACTGTCCACGGCTCTCTGACGGTCATCGCAAGGATCTCTATAGAAAATGAAATGAATTCCACGTGTAGGGAAACCAACGAACTTCAGAGGAGTGTACCCCGCACAGGGCCAGAGCTAACTAAAATACCATATTTCGAAATCAGACGATCAGTCGTATGGGCAAAATGAGAAACTCATTCCGAACGAATAGGTTATTTTAACACAGGGTATCTTTTGTGAAACTGTTGAGGTGATTAATGGTTATTTACCTTTTTCAAGTGGCAAGTGATCTCCTTTCATCAGTACGAAACTACAATGAAATTTGAAACACTTGGTGACATTTCACGTCTTCACAATTTCATTAATGACACTGCAAATCTCATCTTGTGTAATCGATATTTCCATGTTGCTGTTGACAACCTAACGAGAATGTGGCAACGGGCATTAACGGAAGTGATGTTTCCGGTGACCGTGACAGAGGATCAAAAGTGGCAAGTTTCAGAAATGATGAATATTGCTCACTTAGCAGTAGAAAAAAGGTCTCATCTTGTTATGGGAAACAATTAGGTCGATTAAAGAACGTGATCTTTCCTTATTGAACTATTGTGCTAAGATCATGAAAGAAGAGATTTATTTCAGAGTGACTACCAATCTAAAGTACACACGATTTTAAAAGAGAAAGATAGTAAGTACATCAAAAAGATGAATGTTTTGACCCCTCAGTCGTGAAAAACAGCTAGTTCAGTTTATAAGCACGCATGTGGGAGTCACTTTCAACTATACAGCGTTGTAAGTCTTTGAAACGCTGCAAAATCCGCCATCTGTCTCAAGACCGAAACAATTTTCTCGAGGTCAATGTGGACATGTGACATTATGTAAGAATCTGTTAGTTTCCAAATATTGAGCACTGATAAGAAATTTCATCCGGGCTTTTATTTGCCTCGGATAAATACTCTAATATGGACAAACTCAATTACAGTTTCATTGGCATTCATCTTTAAGTATCGGGAAATTAATCATTGTATCTCTTTTATCTGTGTGAATTTGAGCTGTTTTAAGAGTTCCACAGAGAATTCTTAGCACTGCGTTACATGTGAGTGAAGTCAGTGTTCATGCATTTTGTGAGTAAAAACCCAATGTAAGCAGTGTTTTTCAAGAGTTTCCAATTATCAATAGGATTTATGTGATCAGTAATGAATAAATGATGGAATCTATAACTTCAGGAACGTGAATACTGTGTGATTGAAACACCAAACACAAGTTTCATTAATCGTCCCAGCTGTCCGGTGGCTTTATGAAGATGACAAAAATGTGTTGAATTTGGAATCCACAAATCGCTTCTCTGATAACTCTAATGTCCGTGAACCGCCCGTAAGCCTAGAGAGAACAGAACACTGACATCGTATTGTTTTTATGGTTAAAATATGCCTTGCTATTCATGCTAAAATATAACAAACGGAAGGCGCTTTCGAATGCGAAGTAAATGTTTAGGATGATAGACAAGGAGAGCGGGACAGCTGTTTCGTCCCATTCGGGACTCGCCTGCATCGCGTACTTCTTATGTATCCATTAGGACTGGAACAGTGAACCTTTGGACAAGGAGTTGGCACACTTTCTCCTGAGCTACTCGGTACACTTTCACCACCATTTGCGAATGGTTCATTCAATTCAGACGGTGAATGCCTGAGAAAAAATGAATGGGTTAATCCAAACAGCCGTCCATTGCTCATAAAGTTTTCTCGCGTATTGAAACGCATATAGCTTTGATCCATTCACGATCTCCAAAGGAGTGCAATCTATACCCAAGATCCTCGGCAGTGCTTGGTGCCTGTGAAAAATCGAATAGGATAATCCAAACATTCCCATTCCCTTGTCTCACTTTCAAGAGATGGACTTGAATAAAATCAGCCAGACAACAGGACGTTAAGACTTCTAGCAGAATTTATGAAACATATATAGTCTTAGTGGGATCGGAAAAGAGAAAGCAAGATGAAATTTTCTCCTTCAAATCCAACAGGCTTAGACGATTGTACAAGAAGGGGACAAACGCACACGATGATGAGCAAACTGGAGTTACGCATCGGAAACGATTTGACAACAATCTGAGAAATCTGGACGAATGATCCGATTTTAAAATGATCCTTTCGCGAAACTTGTCTGGGCCTGACAGAGTTCGGTGGCCACAACTATATAAAAACGAATTTTAATGATGCACACATGAGTTATAGGCAAAGTAGCATCTGTTTTGGGAACTATTTGTTTGTGGGGAACCAATGGAAGTTTATACACAAACTGTAAATGTATTGATCAAGTGGACACAACATGTACTACTGGTCAAATCATGCGCGGTTCTGTCTACTCCCTTGGGGCTGTGCACAATAAATAAAAGAAGCAACTGAAATAGGGAAGCCTTAATACCGTATGATCAGTATTGCAGCCGTTTGTCCGAAGCGAAACTAATTAGCTTTTATGACACCCATTTTTGTCACTAACGAAAGAATCTTCTACTCTGCGTGCTGTTTCCAGAAATCGACAAGTAAACTTGAGAAGTTTGTATTAAAAAAAATTTACAAACAATCTTCTCAGGCACGCCAAAGCTTGTGATTCTTGCAGTTTGCCATATTTTTTAGAAAGACGGTCCCATCAGTGTTGAAGTGGTAGGCAGCTAATGGGATGCCACAGTTCGTATTACTGGAATTCTTTAGAGCGAGAAGCTAGGGTGTTGCCGTCCCGGAAGATGTGGGTTATCTTTTGTTCCATAGCAGGTCATTCAATGTCTACAGGTAATTTGGACCACTTAAGCGTCTGTCGACAAAAACCGCCTCACTCTTCCCACACCGCACCAGAATCGTCGGCTCCTTGCACAATGACTCATATCTTTTATGCACCAACATCCATTTGACTTGAGAGCAAGCACCTTCCACTTGATCATTTTATAACTGAAACTTTGCCTTGTCGCCAACTCATCATTATCCCATTATATTCCACGCCAGTGACAAAGATGCATAGCCCACTTGAGGCGTGTCTTTAGGTAGTAGCCGTAGTAGCATTAGTGGTAGCAGCAGTACCAGTAATAGTAACCAACCGCTCAAGTAATCATTGCAGTCGGGCATTGAAATCACATTAGTTCACTGCTCATTTTAGTGTACGCTCTGAACCGATGAATGCGCACTTTAGTTTAGAGGGAAATGAGTTCAAAAAGCATTATCTCCATAACATTAAAATACTCTGGACTGTAATCTTCCACTTGTCACAGAAGGCCGACTGCTGTCAGAAAAACGATGACATGTAGGAGGGTTTCTTTGTGCTACTTATTCACTCACCTGGAAACCGTGAACTGTCCAATGCTTCCGACATTGAAGCAGTGGACTCTCCAGCTCCACACGTATCGATCACAAAAAATATAAGTTATTGGTCTTCCGCGTTCATTCCATACCGTAATAATGCGGATACCGAATGCTTGCTTATGCCCACAAATGAATGGAGTTTGGCTGAAATGCGTGAGTATATTCTCCCAATGTTACTCTAATCATCAGATATTTGTCGAGCTGGAAAATTCGGTCACCTTATTGTATTTCATTGCACTTTGAGAATTGCAATCGTAGGCTTAGTCGATTAGATAGACATCTGTATGGTTCCTTCTGGGGGAGTGGTTTTCCCACCTTTTGACTAGCAATACACAATCGGTGTAAGAGTTCTTCAACATAGACAGTGATAGCCACTTCCTGTGTCCGAATAACATACTGTTCCGCAAATGCGAGAATTTTGGGGACTTTGTTTTGAATTGAAATGCTTCCTTCTACACACTTGCCCGTTTTTATGCGTGCCTGTCATTGAGAAAGAGGTTTGATTAAAGTGCTGATTTATTTGTCGCAGACTTTTCTCACCAAATCAGTCAGAGGACCAGCTTATCATGAATACCACAACATAGCCTCAGCCAAAATTCGCCTTTCAATGTGTCCCGAGGGTCTGCGTCTACGCATCTACGCACATATAAAATTTCACTGTGCCGCGACTAAGATTAGCGGACACTTCATAGATGAGAATTCAAATCGGGGTGGGACGGGTATTATAAAAGACGGTCATGTCCGCACATAGACGGACGACGTGTTTCCCCCCAAATTGGCATCTGCTTGTAATGCACATACAGCCTTCTTATCGGATTGTCAGAATCACTTGATGTGTTCCCTGTACTAAATTATTCAGTCACTGCTATTTTCTGACTTGTAATTAAGTGAATAAGTGCGAAACACCTTCATCCTAGACTTCCAAAACTGTCTATTGAGGGCAATAACAAATTAAAAAAATAGTTTTCTCAGGATCCGTAGAGTTGAGTAGCACGTCGTCAATTTATTGTCTTTGTTCTTCGATCAATGAAACTTGAAACTGAAATTGAATCAAATCTTTCATTAGTTACATGAAACAGTTAATCAGGTTGTGATTGTTTCCAACTGAGTCATAACGCCTTGAGACTAACGCTGAGTTGAGCCAGGTCTGTGGCCCGCAACAAGCTCGCAAAGATGGGTTGTGCGATATCGTGCACATGGAAAATGATAAACGGTCTAATAATCGGCCCGGTGGCCGAGTGGGTACTACGCTTGCGTCCTGCCCATGAGGTCCCGGGTTCGATCCCCAGTTGGATCGATGGATTCGCTCACTGCTGATGAAACCCGACCAAATCAAAACAGCTGTCTAGTGCTTCCTCCCTTTTCAGTTCACGCTTCATTTGCTATGTACACGCAGAATTTCACCTTTAAAATTGGGTCAAATCCTCCATTACTCATTAAATTAATAACTATGACTGTGGACGTATGAAAAGCAAAGTTTGTTTTTCATCCGGCGGATTACGATCAAACACTTCTTAATATAACGCTGAAATTGGCCATTACCACAGTCAAGTACGGAATTAAGACAAAATTGCAATATCCATTCTCTTTAAAGGCTCAAATAAATTATTTGCCGATGTAAGTATGTTTTAATTTGTTCAGAAAAATCATATAGATCTGGTTTTCCGAATGGAAATCTTCGTTCACCCACAGAAATTAATCGTTTGAACAAATATTTTAAGTCACATTTAGACTGCATTTGTATCTCATAAATTTCAATCCAATGCACATCATTTCGCGTTGTTTTCACTTCAGGTTCTGGATCATTAATCATCGAAACCCTGCTGGAAACGGATTCTGGCTCATATGAGTGTATGGCTCGTAATGTGGTCGGTACCGTTTTGAGCAATTCCGGGCACTTACATGTACGACGTAAGTTCACCTCACACCCAAGTAAACCCGTTCTGATCCCAGGTTGACCCCGTTTTTATTCCCATGTCTCTATCCGCAAATAAAGTCGACATATCACCGCAACTTCACATTCCTCCAACTCCGCCATCATCATCACCACCACCACCAGTTTCTCTCAATCACTCTTCCCCTCGGATCATTTGTTCGTTCGACGCATTGGTAGATTTTTATCAAACGAGGTGTCAACTATGAATGCGGTCGAATGTTTTTTTGTGTGTGTCTGTTTGTGTGTGCGTGTATAGTTTCGTAACGGTGTGCTATGGACGGCCACGCGTGTGGGTCTACTGTTATCCTCATTCACAGCGCTAATCATGTGACAGCATTCGGTAAAACCAAGACACTGGACCGGAGTCACGTTTCACGTGTGATACGAACACCGATTACCTGCATTGATTGAGTGCGAGGTAGATAGTTAGGGTGGGAGAAAGAGAGTGGGGGACAGAGCAACAACAAAACTGCTGTTGTTTTTTCCCTCTTACATTTTGTCTCCCAGACCACGTCAGACAGAAACCAATCTTCATTCGAAATCTCACCACAGACGATAGTCTATGATGAGAGCAAGCCAGGATCACACTTCTCAGTTCAGTCAATCTCTTTCGTTTACTTTTTCCCCATCATGAAACTGACACCTCCAACGAATTCGTTAAATTCCCTGATGGACAATGTTGGATTTCATATTCAGACTGTGTGGAACACGAAAATTAGCAGATCCGAAATGAAGGAGTGGCTTGAACAAGCGAGTTGATGAAATTTTCGTTACACCGAATAGGTTCAAAACCTGGCCCTTGGGATATGTAAAATCTTTTAAAACTAATAAAGTATGTTTGTTGAATAGAGAGAGAAGAAAGACAATAATTTTTTTCCAGAGAAAATCCACCACTTTATTCGACGTAATTTCGACGTTTTTGTATCACTCAGTATCAGTGCACAAGCACTGATGATGTCACCTCGGCTGGTGATGAAACGTTTGCAAACAAATTGCCAAGCTCGGCGAACAGGCGAAATAAAATTCAGTTCACCCGAGCTACGAGAACCAATTTTCAACACTTTGTCAAGCAGTATTCATGTCAATCACATTTTCAAAAATTTGGTCAGAATATTTTAATTCAGATGTACCAGTGTTCGCCATGGGCCGAAAATTATTCAACTCGTGTTCCGCTAAAGATACCCTTTGCGGAGAACCGCATTCCTTACCATTAAATAATTCTAAAATATTACTATAAATATACTTTTATAGCAAATATCCATATTGCTAGGCAGTGACACTGCTTCATTTGACTCTATAGACCGAAAATTCCAAGCGGAAATCAAATATTAATATTGCACATCAGGAATGTCGAATACTAATGAATGATACCTTTCGATAAACCATCCCAATTTGTTCACCAGGGTCGTTATTACTCCGAATTTATTGCCCATTACTGCCAGATGTTTTAAATAGCACCGGGTCGAAATTATCGCGATTGAAATTCCACAATTTGGAGTACACCCATGTTGCTTATACACACAGCCTCGAGTCTCAATTGTTTCCTCTCATCTGGGTAATGACTTCCCAATTTAGGTTGGCTAGGTTGAAATCAAACATCTATTTTGAGATTCACACCATTGTGGTATAACCATGTTCAATCCGTAATCGGCAATCGGTGAAATCGCGCAAAAGCAAGCAGGCATGAATGGCCAGTGGGATTAGATTAAATCATTTGCATCACGCTACGCCGTTTAAACAATTGTCCTAGTCCGGATTCAAGTTGGTTCAACTGCCGCCTATTTCTTTACCAGGTTCATAAAGTGAACAATTTTACCCCTGAACTCTCTACTTTGCAGTCGACATTGATGCGATGGGTGCAATTAATTTCGATGAGAACGTGAATTTGATGGGATCAAGTAACGTTTCAGCTTTTTAGACATTCTGTAGTTTATGGCGAAACGTATTCAGTTTATCGTAGTGTAAAGCTAGATCTAGAACTAGGCGATGCTGCTTCTGCTGCTATTGGAATGACTGTTGTTTACTCCTAAACAAGGTTACACCAAACAACCGATCGTTGGATATGAATTTATTTTGAAAACTTCGTTTGAGGCGATTCACGTTCAATACACATATTCACATGCTCGTTCCTGTTCCGAATATTGACTAATTATGTTTCAATGCTAAACTTCAATACAGATAACCTCACAATCGCTTACCATTTTCTGCAACAACAAGGCAAGTACACGGAATAGTTTGTCACACATTTGCCTATTTGGTAACACAGTAGTTAGCCAACATTGCACCCCCGATTGATGCTTGCTTGTATTGCTGTTTAGTCACAAATAGGAAGCATTGCATGGACTGTCTTTTTCTTCTTTGCTGACTGCCGTATGATGTGCTTTTGATGCTTGCTCCGCCCCCGATTGCGCTCGCTTGAAACTAAACAATGCGCCTGTATCACCAGACCACACTAACTACTGTTCATGCCCAATACTATCCGCACGTGTTCCACTCGGTAGGCATCCAATTTCCACCCACCATCAATGAGATGCCGGACAAGGTTGAGGTTTCTCCGGGTCGCGGTACAAACTTAACATGTCGCGCTGGAGGATTTCCCGTACCAATGGTTTGGTGGTCAACTCTGGGCAGTCCGGCGGGACCGAGACACTCGGGGATGCCTGTGATGATGACCGAACGTCCGCTTACCGAACCCCAACCACACGAGGCCACACTACGTCTGACGGATATCACAGAATCATATGATTACAACTGTATAGCAAAAAACGGGCTCGGACTTGTCCGCAAAAACGTCAGCGTTGTGGTAAAAGGTAATCTATTTTTTATACATTTTCAAATATATACATGCATGTGTACACAGGGGTTTAACTGAGCGCATACCGTTGGCTGCCTTGGTACGTACGTATTGTGTGTTGTGTGTTTAGGCGTTCGGTAATCTGGTAATCTAACTACTAGATATCTGAACTTCATTCTGACATCAAAATATGAATATATCCTTCCCAGGAAACACCTAAAAGTGTTCACTTTCATTAGATTTTAATGGAAATGGAAAAATACTGGGTACTATCTTATTCAAGTAATCACGTTACTCAAATAGGTTTCATTATTTGGGATCCAAATGTGACCGTCAATGAACCTGAAACGATCGCTTAACATTTATTTGTATTGCTGACACACTATAATAGCCTACATTTAACCCATTTACCTGTGAGTAGTGATGTGGAGTAGATGATACTGATTGAACTAAGCAGTCAACGGACTTCAGTTTCAAGCACATTATTCTGACTGCAAGGTTGACTGGAAGAGCTGAAGATTGAGTAGGAAGGCCAAGCGTGACCGACAGTCAGTCTATACATATATACTGACTATTTCCATTCAGCCTGTGACAAAAATGATTATTAAATTCAACTTCTTGCCTTCAGTTACATGAAGTACTTCTTTCATCATACAACCCCTTTCATCCACTATTTATCACACCTCGAAAAGCCCCAGTCTGACTCACACTGTACCGTTGAGAAATGCAAATGAAACGAACTTGACAGCGTTTTGACTCTGTTTTATCTAGTACAGGATAAACTTATTTATGAGCGCACCTTGATTTATTTCGTCTTTGAAGCACATTTCATATTTGATCACGGTTTGCTTTGCTCAACAATCGATTATATTTTCGAAAATGTACGAATTGTTTAAATAAGTTGAATGAAGAGATTATACTTGTACACCAGAATTTCTTACACGTAGTCAACAGTTAAACGGATTATGCCTAAATATTTGTTTACTTAGTAAATCAGGGAAGAATTTGCCCACGTACAACATCAGAGATAAAACGAAAGGGATATCGATTAGTATGACACTATTCTCATACGTAGAAAGCAATTATAAAGGTGGGAGTAAAAAATCGGCTTTGTTTAATCGCAGCAAAAAATGATTCATCATGTTATTCACGATCCTCAGTGAATACAAAGTGTGGCAAGATTTTCCCTCCAAATCAAAGCGAGAATTCGAAAGTGCAATGGTCTTATGTATTCTATGGTCCGTTATGTTCCATATGAAAATGCATGCTCACAGGCGAACAGACAGACAGACAGAGAGAACGACAGAATGACTGACTGACTGACTGACTGACTGACTGACTGACCGACGGCAAAACTGATCCCACAAATCAACTAATATGAAGGAAGCGCCTATTCGTTTCTTCTACTTCAATCAATCAGTTGATGGACAATACAGTGGCGTAGTCCGGAAACGCTTGTAAAACATAATACCCGCATTCTGTTTTGGTTTCTTTATGCCCCACGAACATGACATAATGAAGTGGATTAGTTCACCTCCGGGTGATCTGTCAGTCACATTTGGGAGTACAACAGAACACACCGGTTCTCGTTAGATAGGAGCCAGTGAAATAATATCAATCCGTGTACGTGTGTGACCGTGGAAAAAAGAGATTATCAACTTGGTACAAGCAGCCAGAAAGAAGCACATCAAAGGCTCAATCAATACCGTTAGTAATTTTTGATCATCCAAATGAATACAAAATGAAAAAATGAATCCGGATGGAATTCTTCAGTCGTCTGTAAAATTCAATGCAATGAAATATACGAGTTGCCCAAGTGGGTATGTTTATTGGCGGCGGTGGCGGTAGCGGCGACGGCAGCGGCTGAAGCGATGACGACGAAATTCAAATTCTCTATTTGATTCAGTGTATTAGTAAATGACCGAAAGATTAGATTAGTTATCACATCAATATGCGCTCCCGAAAAATAAACACGAGTATGAATCGTTTGTTTGTCTGTCTGTCAAATTGCCAATTATTCCGTAGAACACGAAGAAAGCACGATTTCTGTTGCACGCAATGATCACATGCATCAACCTTGATTGTCAACATTTTTTATCTGCCATCTTATCTGCTGATCGCTTTTGCAGATTTCGGTCAAGTTTAGTTAGTTTATGGTATATGTGGACTTACATTAAATCACTCGATTCTTGCTGTCCCCTGTTCCGGATTGTATCGGTGTTTGGAAATGAGGCTAACCATCATTATTCCAAGGGGATTTCACTCCCCCACCCTTTCGGCATCAATCGCCGCTTCCACTCCACCACCAGGCCCTAATCGCCGATTTTCTTCATTCCGATCCCCTCCTTGTGGTTGCAGTGAATTTACACGAGTTTCCTTGAAGCTTTCAGTAAACACAGTAAGATATATTCGAGAAGAGAAAATGTGATAGATGGACAAAATTTATCATTCACACAACCCGTCGTTCAGCTGACAGATTGATTGATCTGATGCCGAGATCAAACGCTTTGTGTTTTTCTTCATAGTCGTGTTAAGTCATTATGATGACTGTGGCACGTTGGGTAGTTGTATCTAGCTTTATCCAGTGGGTCAAGTTTTCACAACCGCGCTGATCTCTGTACAACACAGCATAGTCGTTGACATATTGCTTGCAGTTACTGCTCCAATATCATACCATGATAAGTTCGTCTAGTGTGTAGATAGGCATAATTATCTTTTGCTCTGAAACCATATTGGGAATAGTCAATCTCTTATACGCCACTGAAAATGAGCCAGGTCAGGGATTACTTGCTTCAATTCAAGGGTTGTGCTCCAAATCAACAGAAGGCGAAATGCCACCTCATAAAGTGATGTCAGTATAAATCCCTTGAGTCAAAACAATTCATATCGATACCAAATGAAACAGTACAACCTTATTTCATATGGGGTTCGAACTATGCAAAACTTTATTTTTTATAAGATCTGTTGAGTCATCATGTTTCTGGCAAACGGTTGTTAATAATATCAAGTTCATAAAACCAGTTTTCACTAAAAGACTAACTGGTAGAATGATAATGGCAAACCGATACACCGGCGGGACATACATGCGGCACTGGACTGATTCGTTGAAGAGGACATAAATTTACTACCGATAGTTTGTCGCTGTAAAACAAACTATTGCCGCATTGGTCGAACCGAATTGCGTGAGAACTTGAGGTGCACCCTCCAACAAGCGCCCGATGATTCTGAGGTTGTCATTCACAGTGTCAGGATTATGAAGAGCTTATGGAGTTTCATGGTATCGGTCATCCAGGAAATCTTGTTGAGTGGCCCTCTACGCAACGAACACCAATTTCAGAATCGTCCGAGCCTAAGTTCTGTATCCGGCGTGTCCGTTCATCTATGTCTTAAGGAAATTTTCCGCTGCGGACATTGAAAAATGTTTCATACTATTCTCCTCCTTGCCACAAAATGCTGACCACCAATCGAGATATGGTAGGGTGCACTCACTATGAATAATGGTGAACCGAGTACTGTTCACCAAAATCAGCTTGTCTGATTGCATAACGTTGTACTCTTGAATTTATGAGCACTGTTATATGCGGTCAAATAGAATTATTCGTTAATTGTTTCAGTATAGTGGGATTTTCATCGCTTAACTAACTTTGTAGTCCCCGCAGCTTTATCATATTTAGGGAATTTGGTTGGAGTAAAAAAATGCAGTTGGTATTGCACGCATCGTTCTACTTATCCTGTTGAAAGCTATCAGACACCGAACATTACGGCAGTAGAAGTGATCATTATGCACTTACTGAATTTCGAGCTACGCTCGCAAGAAAAGCCCGTTCATATACTGCAACTTCCCTGGAGAAAGATCGATAGTGTAACTCACGACTGACTTATCGAATCGAGTGACTGATTGTAACAAGACCGTGACCGCCGCCAGGTTCCTTGCCTTTCCCCCTTCAGTCAACCAGTTAATGAGTCGACCACCGCTAAGCCGGATTTTTTGACCTACTGACAATTTTCCTTACCTCAGATTTTACGCTAAACGCATGTGACGGTAACGGATCAAAAATGAACTCTAGTCTAGTTTCTTTAAAAAATATGTATTTTGACAAACTGTTACTGCTCGAAGTAAGTCATACAAGTTTCGTTTCACTAACACTCCAGAAAAGCAATAATCTGGTCTGATAGAAGCATGCAACGCCCTGGCAGCTCTCGTTCATCCACGTAATGAAACGATCTACACAATACGTTNGGTTATTGGCTCTAACCAGCTACGTGTAATATACAGGCATTTAATTTGAGATGTTCCAGCATGTATTCACTGCCCACGGTTTACCAGAACATGATAAATTAAAAGGTATAATCCATTAGTTAAGTGGAACTAAACGACTCGGACACCTAGCCAGGTTTAGATCAGTCAAAAACAGTAATCTTTTACAGGTTGGCCACTTGTTGCATTTGAGCGCCCAGCGGTCTGTTAAATCCACCGTGAACTACACAGTACACTACCAACAACAGAAACTGAAATTTTCGTATATTTTCAAATATATACGAAGTGTGAAACAGAAACTTAACAATCGTTTTACGGCCCACAGATTTCATTTCATGTTTTCATAACATACGTTGCTTGCAATAACGGCTTGATACAACACTACGACAAGTATACAGCAAAACGTTGTCCGACTGCTTGTCTGTTTTGTATGGCGATTGTGAAAAGTTCAGTAGCCACCGAGGTTACTGAACTTTTCACAATCGCCATACAAAATCAAATCTGCCAAACATCCATTTCCTTATCTATTTCTCTTTATTGCTGATTCCACCGACAACATTGATGTACATATGCCGACTGACTGTTGATCGATTATCGATCGGTACTTCGCGGTCACCTTGCCTCACACTAATAGTCGGTCCGAGGTTTTTGGGTAACAAATAGTTGTGTATGGATGTGTGCCTGTGTGTGGTTGATATGCTTGATTGCGAGAAACATATGAATAAAAAATGAAGCCAATCCCTTGTTTCACACAGCCATCCATCATAAAGTAGAAGACACTATATTTCATTCTGATTATTGGGATGTATGCAACAAAACGCATTGCAATACCGTTGAGGTGGTCGGTATACAGGCTTGGTGCTATTCTACATGCATCCCAATACGCTGTGTGATGTCTAAATAGAGTGGTCTGCGAGAGGCGTGAATTATTCATGGACACGTTGTCTCTCAGCATACCTACCGTTCCGTCCGTTTGTTTTTTACTTACAGATTTCACCCGATAACAACAGGTAGGGCTTCCCATTATTTAACAATATTATTATCCATTCGCTTTGTTGTGATGGATATGTTGTTCTCTCAATAAACATTCACTGGCTAGTACGGTAGGCTAAACATCAGGTCACTCCGTGATTTGGGGTTCACAGCCTCTGCAGAAAAACACTTTTCGGGAAGCAAATATTTTTTTCAGATATGCATCACACGTAGATCTTTCTGAGACCCACTTGACTGATTGATCAAAGCGCTTATTTTGTCCCATCGATATACGTGAGGAAGGGCAGTTCGCAGTCAGCAGAGGGTTATCACAGATCGGCGATAGAGTTTCGGTGGAGCGGACATGAAGTTAAGCTAATGAATTTCAACCCAAAGCAAATTTGGAGTATATGGCGTGTTGATAGAAGTGTCGGTAAAAGCTTAGAGTTGAGAACAGTGAATCAATGTTACGTAAGATGAACTAACCCAACTATGTGGTGAATGGTTTGATCTCATCAGAATAGCTTATTGAAAACTGGAGGATTTATGATGAACTGAGTAATACTATAGATGAAGTAGAAGGTGCCCAGCCGTGCAATTTTATTCCTGATGACCAATCAAGTGTTTAGATCAAAATAACATCTCATTGATTTATTCAGCTATCAAAGTTCTCGACTAAAAACGCCGACGCTGGATGGAAGATGCCTTTTAAATCACTTGAAAGGTTTCGTAAAGCTACTTGGTAGAATAGCAAATTCACAAGGATAGTCAGAAAAAATCATGGCATGCAAACACTTCAAAGCGAGTGAATCATTCTAAACATGCCCATCGATAACAAACTGGCCAAAGATGGAGCTACAGGTGCATTTCGTGATTCCTTTGTGGGCAGTGGAAGGAGATTGTTCAAAACCACACGTATTCAGTCGCCCATATTTCATCAGACCTTTTACCTTCCACTAGTTCTGCAATTCCATCACTGCTACTTACTCCTCTTCCATATCTTCGCCACTACCAGAAACTGAGACGAAATTAGTTAATCAAACGTCAGAGTTATTCTCATACTTCCAAAGATATAACGCGAGGAAATTTCTTTGGTCAAATCTTTATTATGCATTCTATTCAATATCTTAATCTTGCTCGTTTTCGTCTTGATAATTTTGGTTTGTAAAATAAAAGTGTATGTATGACGTATGATGTAATATAATTAATTTTTTGTATCAGCGCCACAGCACCCCTAGTAATCAATACGCTGATTATTTAAAGTGAATTGTGGTTTCCTTTGTGGTTTCACAGAAGATCGGGTTGAATCAACTCCACTGATTTGTCTGTTTGAAATCGTTTTGACCGATCTACTGAAATGTTATATCTTTTCATGGTAACTGACTACCCTTCAGATCCCATCTTCATCCACAATCGTTATTTTATCCAGTCAACTATGTCATCGGCAAGAACTAGCTTGGAGCATTGTTTTTTTGAAGTTCATCGGTAGCGCATATCAACTGTTCAGTCTGAGATTCGAACTCCAGATCAATCACATGCAAGGTGTGTAAGCCACTACTTTACCGACCAGCTCACAACCGGGATGGCTACACGCGCCCTGCAGGAGTGAGGTAGGAAATTGAAATTTGGGACGACGACGGTGGATTTGCACTACCGATGGGCTCGAATCTCCGTGAATTTCCATGAAACTACTTCGTACGTGTAGGTTTGACTCGATGAAAAGACAATTGGGCATGTAGATGAGATCTGATCAGTGAACATAGCATCTGTGTTTGGAGTTCTGTACACTGGTTATTAGGCTAAAAATGACTACTGATGTTTTGTAATGGACAACATTTTCGTAATATTTTTCACGAGTTATACTGACACAAAGGTTTCAAAGACTTATTATTACCACAAGTTACAAAATAGTGTTATGACATACTAACAGTATTACAATTTAAATATTATAAAAGTAATGCTTATACTCAAACACGCCACTGCTATTTCGTAGTGTATCATTTTACGACAAGCAGTAATCATCACGCAAATGCTATGTAAATTTCGATATTTCACCTCGCTCTAGGTTTACTCGGTGATACACATCAGCTCTGCTTAAAAAAACACATTTAGGAAAAATTGGTCGATTTTTACTACAAACGATGGAATTGTCTCCTAACTAACAACACATAGCTGTTTCTTTTCGGCTGTAAATCCTTAACAGTGCACACTGTTTTCGTTTTTCCTGCCGGGACTGGAACCACAAAGTCAGGGGTTAGAAACTGAATCCCTAAATCCTGAGCATTACGCTGACCCTGACGTCGGCGACTTTGCATTCGGATTTGATCTTGATTAGTGTTGCACAAAACATGAAAATGACAGAAATTGTTTTTTCCACAAAATGAATGAAAGAGAAATGTGGCTGGTAAAAGTCACGAAGGATTACTTTCAGCTTGATGTGTCTTACCTGCAGTGCAAATTCATTGACCCATTTGATGACTGTGACATGGAAATTGCACTTGATGAATATCGGGTAGTTGATCGAACAGCGCTGTTTAACCCATACGTGATTAGGTAAATCTCACTTTCACAAACGTAGTTCGTTTTTTCTAATCGTTTCAAATCAGATTTATTACCTTCGACAACAATGTTTTCAGATTTGAAATAATTGAAATCAAAAACTGAAACTTTATTCCTACTCGGTTCAACCTTTAGAAAGCTGCTTTACAAAACCATTATTGATCGAGTATCATCTACATTTTGCAACCGATGAAACCTTGATTACACACTTCTGATGGAACGTTTAATCATGCAACGATGTATATTCAGTTGTACAACATACCACTACTCCGTTTATCAAATCTACAGAACTCCCTGCCCCACCGACGGATCTGGATGCTCGTCCAATAAGTGGTACATTTGCTGTTTTGTGGTGGCGCCCGAGCAAATCCCCTTCGGTGGATTCATATACACTAAGCGTGGAAACGAGAGGTCATGCTTTCGGGAAACTAGGCAGCAGACAAGTCGCCAATATTGATCCGAAATCCCGCGCGATTCCCGATACGCAAACCGATCAAATCTCATACAATCTGACTGAGTTAACACCCTACACGGAATATGTGGTACGAGTACACGCGGTCAGTCGTTCGGCCGGGCTCTCACCACCAAGCAAACCGGTGGAGTTTAGAACCGCTGAACTACGTAAGTCAGAGCACAGTTCATTGATAAATAGGAATTCTCTCGGCTGAATTAGTTAATTGTTTACCTGAAGACCTATTCCTTCGCTTATCAATTTATTGCACCTCAGTTATTATTTTATGCAATTTTTTCTAAGTTGATGAAGTAGTTCCTCCTGGTCAAATTGTTCATGTAATTCATTATCGATTGCCTCATCATTTCAAGAAATATCGAAGCGTTAGTTCTGGGTTCATTTCAACCCTACCGAGCGAGGTTGTGTATGGTTCATTCATTGCTCTCGAACATTAGCCTACCGTGAAGACAGGTGATTGGATCGACTGTGTTTGTCCGTTTTTTTCCCTGCATGTAACTTTAATCGGCCATGGGCAGATTCTGGTGAAGATGCAGGACTTAACGAACCGTATTGTGAGCATGCTTCCAGAATTCAGATTCATCTTACCCACCCATCATGAAGCCCTTGCGCAGTGCTTATCGTGTGTGTATGTGTCTGGAACAGTACGTGTGCCCACGAGTTACGGGCGTAAGCCAAGTGAACCGATATGGTTTGTATACCTTTCATATTCCTGCTCTTTCTCTCTCGCACACACACAACTGGAAAAACACTATGCCCTAGATGAATGACTAACGGAAGTTTAACCCATGTGCGCCCAAACAAGTCAAGTTTCCCTATGAATGGTTGAGGTAATAATGCGAGAGAGGTGGCTCGCGTGCTTACTCGTGTTTATGCGGTATCTGAATGTGTATATATAAGTACACAAACGGGCACTAACGAGCGAGCGAGCCGTGTGTACCCTCAGTTCATTTACGAAACCCAGGTGCCATCGTGTATCGGGCAGATAGTCGAACGGAAATAGGAACAGGCGAAGATAATCCCGTCTAATACAACCGAAACAGACCGCCCCTATCTCCATTTCCCTCGCTCGTGAAACCAACACACCTCAACCGAAGGTTGAAACAAACTCATACACACGTAAATATATACACTCACACATAGGTGTGCTTGTGTGTGGGGGGGGGGAGAGTTGTGTGTACTGTGTCACTACGAAATTCAATTATTGCGGAAACTCGTCAATTCGCACGTTAGATGCATTTGTCGTAGAAACGATGAAGATGCTGAAGAAGAACGGCAACTGCTTAAGACCACACACACACCAGCGGGTACGCTACCACAACCGCGAAAACCACTGCAGTTGAAGAGAGACAGAGGCTGTGCAACGAAAATGGAGATCAAGCGATAGGTCCGTGTACGGAGTTGTGCGTGTTTGAGCGAGCGAGAGAGAGACTGGTGCAATCTAAATTGGGTGCGCGAGAGATGAGGGAGTGTGCAAACGGAAACCGCTCAGTTTCGATAAACCGCACTATACAGTCTGTTAACTCAACAACCGCGCCTCCTCAAACCACTTACTACCCTCTTCGTTTGGCCTTTTACTGCAACCAGTAGCCCACCATCACCCCACCACTGCCACTACCACCAACACTTTAGCCTCACCAACCATTCCGAATCATCGTCAATACATACAGACCTAAATACACACAATAACGGTGGGGGGGCGGGGGGGCGGGGCGTCGGGGGAGAAGACAATGCTAAAGTAAAATGGAAAGGGAGGACAGAAACAGGGGGAACCAGTGAGAGAGAGAAATACAGACTTGAGTTGACAGTGGGGGGGTACACAGGTGCCACTGTATGTGCGTGCCTATCCTACCCATGAGACTGAAGCGGAAATC
>UZAN01040051.1:57694-76091 GCA_900618425.1 Echinostoma caproni | reverse complement strand
ACGGGATTGAGTGATACGTTTTAAAGATAAACAAATATAGAATGGGAGTGATCAGCAAGACGGAACTGAGCATATTGGATTCGGATGTTGATGTACCTGTCATCATTGATGCGCTAGTTTGTGTCTTTGTTCATGGACGTGCATGTGCGACTGATTGTTCATAAGGATGGATCATGTCACCCGATTGTGAGTGGATCACGCTCGAAAAATCATTATCCTTTTCCAAAACGGTTTCTTGCCTCATGAAGGAGGGCTACGGTGGCTGCGATGAGTCAACCCTTTCAGAAGACGCCAGCCAAGCGCCTACGCGTTCCAGTTTTTGGACATCGGGCTATGGACCAACACTGTTCATCAATCAAATGCCATGCAATTCAAACAGAAACCGTGTGACTCGAAGAAGGAGAACGATGATTAGTTGATATTCGCTTGACCAATCATATTTCTATTTGCATATTATATAATCCCACCACTAGTTTTGTGGCCTTTTTTCTGCTTTTCGGTAACAGGGGATTTCAGCGTACAAATGCCAGTGGGATTCTGTGTTTCAGTTGTGTCCGTAATCAGTACTTCCTTCAAATACCATGATAGCATGCCGCAGTTGCCGAGGCTTTGACATTGCACCCTTTCCGATGACATACAGCTGAACGTATAGACAGGACATCAAGCATGTTACACACAGGGTATGGGATTAGATTCACTCTCTTATCCAGTCTGCTTGCGAGATGCTTTGGTGATCCAGGCCTTTGTGATGGCGCCTACCCCGGAGCGGCGCGTCACAGTTTCTGGACGTTCGCGATCAATCAAATTTGAAAGGTGACGCCAATGACACTCGTATGGCTTCTGACTCCACGCCATTGATGGATCGTGCCAGCCAATCCGAGACAGTGCAGACAGAAGCAGAATTATGCAAGCAATACTGCAATACGATTGAAAGCCTAAATAACCAATGATCTTTTGTACATATTATTTAAGCGCCCTCATTTATTCCAATAAAAGAACTACGGACTATCACACTTGTGGCCTTTTCCTCGCGCCTCGGTCACGTGGGATACCACAAGCTCGTGCCATTGCGGTTCAGTGCTTACGTAATCCAGTCCGTGATAGCTGATCCTTGATTTGTGTCCTGTGGTTCCTATTGCGTGGATCGTGTTCCGAATTCCGTGCGTATTACTATCAATACTACGATCACTACAGATGCTCTGGGTTTGGTTCACGCAGTTCATCATGATTATATTTTTAATTAGGTTTTAAACAGGAATTCGTCGTGTATATAGCATAATGAAGCCTGAGCTGGAAAGCTAGGAAGCATTCACTAGATAGCTGTTTCGACCTGGTTGGGTCTTATCAGCAGTGATGCGAATCCATCGACCCAACTGGGGATCGAACCCGGGACCTCACAGGCAGAACGCCACTATGCTATCCACTCAGCCACCGGGCAGTTGATCGGACCGTTTTTTATTTTCCATTAACACGATATAGCACAATCCATGTTTGTCAGCTTTTTCTACCTGTGAGGTCCCGGTTTCGATCCCCAGTTGGGTCGATGGATTCGCACTGTTGCTGATGAGATCTAAACAAGTCGAGACGGCTGTTCATCAGTTCACTCCTCATTTCTCTATACACGACGGATTCCCATTTGAAATTGAATCTAATCCTCCATTACTCACACGAAATTAGGTTTTAGCAAGTTTTACGCAGGCTTTCAGCCATTCCAAAAGGGCAAATGAATTTCTATTTGAATTTGGAGTGACTATCCTTCAAATTTCATTCTCACGCAAAATCCTTCGTTCATCCTATCAGTCATGCACTCCGGTACTCTATAGTTTCCCTTCTGTTAGAGTTCATCAGTGTAGATTTAACGCAGTTGAACTCCGTACCAGGGACCGATAACAATCACTGTGGTAATCGGAATAGTATTGAATATCGGAATACGAGAATCCGTACTCTAATAGTCAGAACTGGATTGGCTCCAACCCGAACTGCGGACACCAATGAAATATACCTAGAATTGGCAACAGCAAATGCAAATGTTTATTGATAGAAATAGAGGATGTTTTATAGTAAGCAATAGGGCATATCACTGGTTGAAGGACCATCGCCCAATCACGTAACCGTTTGTACAGACGCATCGCATGTACTAACTCTGATGTGATGTTCTCCCGGTGTACCATGGATTGGTCCAGCTTCCTGAACTTTTATTGGATGACAAGAAGCTGTACTTGGTCGTACTTGAAATGCGGTCACGTATGTCTGGATCACCACAATTACCAATCAAAGTTTATTCATATCTTGACTTTCAAATGTGGATAGACCGTTAGACGCTCAGTACGGATCAGTTCTAACTTGAGCGAAACTCCGGGGCAGTGTGCGTGACACCGAAGGATGATGATTGATCCGTTCAAATTAATGCAGTCTCCTCCCCTCACCACTGCGTACAATTAACTGTGAGTGAATTGAAAATTATGGCACACAAAATGAGATCACAGTCATTGGCAGTTCGAGTGTTATCTGCAAGACGAGAAATGGTTTGAAAAGAAATAAAGTGTGAGATGGAGCGGCTCAAATTTGGTATCTGATGAACTATAGAATTTGACCAACTGGCAACATTGTTGTCATAGTGTTGGCTGTTGCATGGTGAATAGGTTGTCTGTTTACATTTTAACTGAATCAGTCATCATTATGCTTTTATTGATAAATAAAATTTGGGATATCCATTTTCGAGGAACACATTTTTGACTCCTTTTATTTACTGTTCTACGGAAGCTGCAGAACACAATTTAAAGTGTCTGTTAAAAAAAGCAGCCAAATGAAATTTTTCTTTCGGTGAAGCGGTGAGGAGAAATTTTGTTTAAGGGTATATTGTTCAATTCACATTTTGTTTTTCGGTGAGTGGTTTAAAAACTATACTATCCGGGTACCATAAAAGAAGCATATTGAGGAAGGAAAAGTCATTTCACGATTTCTTCTCCTGAATGAGGATTATTCTCCGGTGGGCGTTGTGGAACTTTCTCGGAAACTATTTTCTGGTGAATAAGAGATAAACGAGTGGATGTTGCTTTACCAGTTTTCGTTGTTATTTGGGTGCCAACTTTTACTTTGAATTCCAATCTGTCAAATAATCATTTGAAGAATGAACCAATCCTTAGATGTTCGTTCATTCGGTGAACTGCTGTGAATTCGGAGGAAAACCTGCCATGGCAAGCAGCTTACAGGCGAACTGGTGGATACCATATACCTCCGTGAGTTGGATGGCTGATTCGAATGTGTGGAAAGATCAGTGCTCTGTCGCAGTAGCCTCGATCGAAGCTCAGTTAACAGAATGTGCGCTGTACCAAAGGGGTAGACTGCTTCCATGTATAGGTTCAAATCCCACCGAGGCTATCGGACTTTCATAATTTCAACATAATACTTCAATTGGCCAAACAATTATTTGATTTGATAATCATCAAGTCATGGGAATACTCTCCCTCTATCTCTCATACAGCTATCTTCGATCGTAAGAATTCCTGTTCTACAGATGTATCTTTCAACTATACCCTGCTGCTTGCTTTCCGACTGGATTGATTCAGACCACGAACAAAGTGTTCCCCCCCCCACACACACTTACACACAATCTTACTTTTAAGTTACAGACTGTATTCACGATGTTAACGCTTTTTGTTGTGATCAATATCAACGGGGCAGTGACTCCGGTTGTGTTTCACATCAACCAGTCGTTTTCGGGACCGGGTTGAGCAGCCAACAGCCACTCACACAGTGCCCAGTTTCACACCAACAGAGATGGACAGAGATATGCTTGTTTGCGTGTTTTGACCGGGCTTGATCGATAATTCTCACTGATTCGAAGTCAAATTGATATCCCTCTTGATCTTTATGAAGGGAGATCAACGATACTGGGTCATGCCTCCTGACTGCCGATTGATGTTCACGGATCCTTGCTGACAGTTTTCTCCCAATTTGTCCGATATAGTGTTTTGAACAGGTCTTGCAGTTTATTTTGTAGATAACACTGCTCTTGTCCTTCTCCATTGTTCTCTCCTTTGGTTTTGATAGAAGTCCCCTTAGACAGGCGATCGGTTTGTGGGCGACTTGGATTCCATATGCTCTGAGCAGTCTTGCTGTCATTTCCGAAACGTCCTTGATGTACGGCAGGGTCGTTCTTGTTCTCAAGTATCCGCCTATTGTTTCCTTCGTTCTTTGAGCCAGAGTTCTTTTGATGAAGTTGCGGGGATAGTCATTAAGAGCAAACACTTTGACGAGGTATCATTCTTCTTTCTTCTTGAGTATGTCGGTTCTGCAGTGAGTTTGGATTCTTCCGAACAGGGTTCTAACACAGCATCTTTTGTGGCTGTGTAAATGATTACTTGTGAAGTTTAGAATTTGATCGGTATGTGTTGCCTTGCGGTAGACCGTTGTCTCCAGTTTTCTTGATGGCGTTCTGATGATCAAGATGTCCAAAAACGCCAGTTTTTTATCCTTCTCGGTCTCCATTGTGAACTTGATGCCGTTGAATGTGTTACTGATAATGTTGTACGTTCGTTCCAGTTCCAACTTCTTCAAGATGACGAATGTGTCATCAACGTATCGAAGCCAAAGTTTTGGCATGATTCCTGGTAGTACCTTCTTCTCCAGCTTCTGCATCACGGCTTCGGCTATGAATCCAAAAATTGGCGATCCCATTGGTGTTCCTTTCAGCTGTTCGTAGATTTCACCCTTGAATTTGAAGTACGTAAGTATGCATAGTTCGATTAGTTCGCAAATGGCTGCTGGTTCCTTTGGTGGGTTTGGTGGGTACTCAGTTATCAGTTCCTGCATCGTGGATCTTGCCAGGTCCAAGTCGATCGAAGTGAACAAAGCGGTGACGTCAAACGAGACCATTATTTCGTTCTCTTGGATGTTGACAGTTTTGAGCTTGTTCAGGAACTGTCTTGAGTTCATGGCGCTATACTCGTGTCCGGCTTCAGTCGGTTCCATAATTCCTTTGCCAACTTGTATGTGACTGTTCCTGGAAGGGAAACGATCGGACTCAGGAGAATTCCTTCCATGTGTATCTTCGGCAGTCCGTAGAATTGTGCGATTACGGAGCTTTTTGGCTTTCATTCCGCTTTAGTTATTTGATGCAGTTCTTACAGCCGTTTCAATGTGATGTTGATTTTATTTACCAGTTTTGCGGTGGGGTCATTGTCAATTCTGCGGTAGGCGTCTGTGTCTTGGAGTAGTTATTTAGCCTTTTGAATATAGTCAGTCTTGTCCATAACGACAGTAGTTCTTCCTTTATCTGCTGGTAGGATGACGATATTTTTGTCCCTTGATATCTTTACTGTTACCCTGTAATTTCTCCTGGTTTGCCGATTGCTGATTTTAAGAGGCTGAAGTGTGGTCTCTCATTGATCAGCCGTGTCTACCAAGTTCCGTTACCTGTTCTGATTGGCAATATTTGTAATGCCCATATTGATGCGTGTGCTTGAAGTTTGCTGACAATATCCTATCTGATTGCACCCATCTTCTGCACATTGACTTGTGTGCATGCAAATCCCACCCCTCCACTCGTTCCAAGTACAAACTTATCCCATCTCGCATATCTGCATACAGAAACTCCTTGGTGCCTTATCTTGTCCGGTTACTGATCGACAAGGAAAGTGTTCGTTCTGAGCTTTCTAATGCACTGAATAATTAACTCACATTTTTGTACGCTTTACATCCCACTTTTTCACCTTTTTCACTCGAATTGTAAAGGTGATTTATTTTTGGCTGAAAGCTTGTATATAACTCGCTAAAGCTTCAATACAACACAATACAATTGAGAGGATAGGAACACGCTCGGTTTGAATACATTTTAAGTTTTATCTCAAAATCGATTGAACACAGTGTGTATATGAGCTTCTCTGCTAGCACGATTAGATTGTTCAGTTACGGTGTGGATGAAACAATGGCGGTCGTCCAGTCTACCAATGCTACATGTGCTGAATTAAGGACTGAAGTCGAGGAGTGGCCGGTGATAGCAGAAGTTTCTCGCGAAGATTGCTGGGTTCAAAATGTGAGCCAGATCTATCGGCATGCTACTTTAGAGCGGTACTTTCACACAGGACCACTATGTAAACCGACCGAATCTGTACCTAGTGAGGGACGTACAAGACAATCTTAAAGCCCACGATTGGTGGAAATGCAGCATGCCAATGCATTTGGTGAGGTTTAAAGAAGGATTTCCCAGTCAAAGCTAAAGTTTTATTATGAGACATACTTAAAGACGGTTGCCTTTCTAGTCCCATAGGGTTCAGCACAAATGAATCGATTCACGGTTCATACAAAATTGAGGATTATCGCTATTTATCCTTGTTTTCTGCACTGTTACAGATGTTGGAATTTAAGACTTGTCAAAGTTTTATCCAGTTTGTGCTTAAGTGAATTAATTGTCGAATGGAGCCATTTGTGTCAGATGGTTCACATTAGTTTTTAAGAAAACTGGGAACAATCTGTATGCGTCGAGAATTTCATTTCTACTAATAGCATAAAAGCTTCTTTAAAGTTTGCTCTACTGTGACAGCTGCGAGACGATGGTGTTGTATCTCACCAAAACTATTACCGAACTTGGACCCATGATGTGTATCTCAATGATCTCAGTGAAAAGACAACTGCAAATAGTGCAAGCCTTTATTGGTACTCCCAGCCAAACGTGGGTTGACAAATGGAGAAAATAGTGGTATATATGAAGTTGATCACGGTCTACAGTTGTCTGGAATCGGGGATACGAGGGCACCATAGAAGAAAATGTAGTCGTAGTAGTAGTAGTAGGTGTAGGTGGTGGTGCTGGTGGCAGCGGTGGTGAACGACCGCAGAGGCATTTTAGTCCGTCACAGAGCTGATGACAGGGCTCGCCCCTAGCACGGTTTCATCATGTAATACCGCAGTTCGCTTCGGGTTGATTGCGTTGATCTCTGTTGATTGCGTTGATCTCTATTGATTGCGTTCATCGCTACCTGAAGCAATTCTCTGGAGCCCTATCACCAGCCTTGTACGACGACTATATGCCCTATTCGAAATCAGGCTTACATCCTTCTTGATCTTCGACATGGGATATCAATCATAATTGGTTAGACCTTCTGATTTCTAATTGCGGTTCACGGATCCTTGCTTGTTGACAGTGTTTGGGTAGTCGGTGCATTTGATTTTATCAATAACATGCCTCGCTTCTTCCTCCCCTCCAATGTTTTCCCCAATAGTTTGGAAAGATTTCACCGAAGATTGGCTGGTCACGTTCCTAATGCGCCGTCTGTTGTTTGTTTCTTTTTTTTCGGGGGGGGAGGGAGGGAAGGGATCAGACTTCATTTGATGAATTTGTCAGAGTGGTTGTTGCTAGCACATTCTCTGAACAGACGTCTTAGATCTTTCGACGACACAGTGTGTTTGGGTTCTTCAGCNCTTCAGCACACGGCTACGTTACAGAATATTTTCTCTATGCGTGGGTGATTACTTTTGATGCCTAAGATTTGATCCAAACGCGTTGTTATTCTCCGACTAGACCGTTTTCTCTGTGCATCCCTTCAGAGCGTTCTGGTGATCAAGATGGCCCGAAATACAAACTGGTTATCTTGCTGTGGTGATTGTAGTACGCAGTGATCATGAAGTACGAATCATGAATTAGCAATCATGGACTAACAATCACGGACTCAACGTAGATAGTGGATCACACTTGCACGACAGTATCTCAGGGAACTGAGAAGCGAGGAAAAGGCTACAGGAATAGGAGTTCGTTTATTGAAAGAAATTGTGAAGATTAAATAATATGTACAAAACAAGTTCAGTGGTCATCCAAGCCTCTGCCAATCGCGTGTGGTATTTCTGGTGTTGTTCCGCTTCTGTCTGGGCCGCACGGTTTTTGATTGGTCGGCACAATCGACCGAGAGTTTATAGTCTAGAAGCTGTAACACGTACGCGCTTTGCTGGCGTCACCCAGGAATCTTGATTGATCACGGTTGTTCGAAAGCTGTAACGTATTGCTCCGTGGTATGCGTCATCTCGTAGGCTGGGATCACCACACTCTCCGTAGACAGTGAATTTGAGGTCACTGAGTGTGTTGTTGTAGTTGATGTTTTTTTGTATTTCATCTTCTCGGATGTCGAAAGTTGTGAACTTGCCCACGAGTTGGTTCACATCAAAGTCTTATCCTGCGATGGGCGGTTTCAGTCGTTTGCATAATTTTTCCCCCAAAGCATACTTTACCCTCCGTGGGAAGGAGATAATTGCCCTCGCAGGGAACTCCTCCTTCATTTGTCATCGAGACTGTCCGATTACCGGCTTGTACCTTTTGTAGTGCTCTTGTTGTCACGTTCAGTCCATCCGTGTGGGGATGGCATTTCTTCTGCGCAGTCGAATTTTACTGGGCCTGCCTAAGACTCACGGCTGTAGACAAGGCATGGTTTCTCGCTCGGGTTAGCTCGGCAAGTATATTAATTGTAATAATGGTAGTAGTAGAACCGGCTGAATTCGAAATACGAATCACGCAATACGAATCACGGAATACGAATCAACGATTAGCAATCACCGACTCGATCACGGAAGCACTGGATCGCACTGGCACTAGCACTAGTGAGGAAAAAGCCACCGGAGTGGTAGTTCGTTTATTGGGATAAATAAAAGGGATTAAATAATATGCATAAAGTAGGATCATTGGTTATCCGGGCTTCTACCAATCACCTTCCAGTATTTCTAGCGTCGTCCTACTTCTATCTGGGCCGCACGGTCTCTAACTGGGTGGTACGATCTGCCCATGGCACGTAGTAAGAAACAGTGACACGTACGCGCGCTGTTGGTGTCACCCGTGAAGTTTGATTGATCGCAGTTGTCCAAAAACTGTAACGTGTCGCTCCAGGGTACGCGTCATCTCGTAGGTCCGGATCAACACAACTGAACTCGGAAAACGCAAAGATATCAAATCAGAGTCAATGGTGTTGGTCCTGGGCGATCAGATAACCGACAGTTCGCTCAGCACAAACAACTAACTGCCTTAGAGCTAACCTTGCCCACATGGTGAATTCAGTCTTGCGTTCCGTATACAGGTCTGGTACAGCGGTTCTTGTGTGCTACCTCCACTTCAGAAATACCTTTAATTGTGCTGTCAGAGACAAGCTTTTGTCTCATCACCATGGTGCGGGATGAGCCATTGATATACTCTGCCTTTATCATTTGATTGATAAAGCGCACGTCACCATGCGAAGAATGTAATCGTCTTAGATCGGACAAGAACACAAAGTAGCAATTCGATTCAACTGCGAAAAAAATGCTAAGAGCGTTTTCTTCAAACCGGTCGATCGATCCGGATTGGAACGAAATGGCTTAAAGAAATGTTCGGTAACCACTATATACATGAGAAATAATGTGAAATTGATTGTTCTTGTAACCGTCCAGTTAGGCTCAGAGGAAAATATTTTGTCACTTTCTGCTTACATGATGGACAAACACTAAATAATGAAGCTAGTTGTAATAGAAATTCTGTTCTAGTCAACTGTTTCACACGTTTCATGGTACCAGAGCATGAAAAGTGATGTCTAGACCATGCATAGTTCACAAATCATCGTTTTACGCATTCAGGCCGGAAAAAAACAACCGAGCTCTTCCCTTTGATGCGGTCTTTCTACTGCAGTCAATTGGGACATGATATTAGAGAAACTAAAAGAATAATTCGGAGTCGATATTGCTTAAGTCACAAATCAGGCGGGTAGTAGGACGTGAACTGATTGATCTATGAGAAAAAAATCAACAAGTCTGAATAAAATCTAATCATTTATTAGGAGACAAACACGAATTGTCATTTAGTCACTGAATTATGAACATTTATTTGGAGACTATAGCAAGTGTTCAACGTACCGTCGTCCCTCATTCGAAACACATTTGTCAATTTGCTTCATGAGATTCATGTGAACCATCCCGGATTCTTCCGATTTTGTGATGCAGTTGGGATATTTTCTTTCAGTTTGCTTACTAAATGCCGATTGGAGAGTGTAACCAGTAAATATCGGTCGATTCCATGAGAGAAAATCTAACGGAACCGAATCTGGAGATCTCGGTGGCCAGGGCATAGGTCCTGCTTTAGCAATCCATTTTTGTGGAGCTGTTTTGTCCAAACCAAGTTATCACAGACCTCCGCTAATGAACAACCGCACCATCCAGCGGAAAATAAACCCGCAGTTTTTGCTCTGGATCCAATGATTGCATAAGCTGTGTAACTGTGGGTAAGTTGTCCTACTAACTGTGGCATCCACAGAAATATATGTACTTGGTTACGTCATTTTATGCATCCCAAACAAGAGATTGTAACTTTCTGAAAGATTCCCCTCGCGGTATTTAGAACAAACATAGTTTGGTGAAACAATTGTTTTTCAGTAATTCTTTCTCAAGCCGTTTACAGATTACACAGGTAACATTAGAAAACTAAGATCACACAGTTAAACGTAATACCAACAAGCATGGATAAGAATTTGGCATAGTCAACTGTCATTTGTCATTTGATTGGTTTAACTAAGTTACGGCCTCAAGGTGACTGGAAGGCGGACGCAATCGGGACCGATCGATCAGGGCCATGAAAGTTGGAGTGATTGAACCAAACGCTTTTGGGCGCAGAGGTCAGGGGTCAAATTTCTTATCCTGATCGCTTCAGTTATTGCTACAGAGCGCAGTTGAACATCCTTCCACTTGGTGTAGGACAGGCCGGATCGATAAACCGCTCCATCCTAGTCCGCTTAGTCGACACCGGCCATCAAGTAAACCCGGACGTCGCCTTCAGAGTTGTTTATCGTGTCCCGCACACCAAGTGACTAGGTGTCCTGAAAAGCATGTCTACACTCAGTTCATTGCAAATGCATTAAAAATAGATTGACTGAATGAGAATACATCACTGTTTAGGAGTTGACAGATGAACAATTCTGAGAATAATCCATTGTGAGTTCAAGGACAAAGGTCACGTGAATGACACAGAACAGAAATCGGTGGAAGAGAACAAACTCCATTTCGCCTTTTCGCAGAGCTTGGCAATTTGTTTGCAAACAAACTGTCAGATATTAGTAATTCAATAATTACTCTGCATTACATTATGCTTAAGCAGCTGTGCTGGTCTCGGTTGAGGTTTTGTATGACCGATTACCGTTCCCCGTCGATCGATCGATTAAAATAACATTCGCGTTTGGGTGAGCTGAATCATTGCCCTAGTTATGCGACATGATGAGTAAATATAGCGGTACAGTTTTTTGCGGAGCGTACTTAGAGTATGGGGTGAGTGCAGGAATGAACGTCAATACATTCATAATGTCGAAATAGTCCTACAAAGCACATTTCAAACAAAACAACGGAGTGGTGAACAAGCTCGTTCTCCGAGATTCGTATTCATGCCAATACATCTCTCTCTCTCTCTCTATATATATATATATATATATATATATATATCACTATCTCTATCACTACTAGGAAATAAAATTGTCTTGGGAAAATAAAATAAAGTCACAGATTACTAGAAACGATTTCATCGTGAGACCACAAATCAGGTTCCCTGCGATCACCTGTTTGTTTGTCCACTCATCCGATCATCGTGATGCGGTGTGTGTGGGGTGGGCCAGGGAAGATTTGGCGCTTGCACAAATTGTTTTTGGGCACACAGAGGGGTGTGCGTGCAGACGAATGCTCACCGCTTTTGCTGTAGTAAGCATCCGACAGCGAACCTGCCTCGACAATCACCCACGAACTTTGTACAGGGGTCGAAAAGCCTCGGCCAAGTCCAGTGTGATTTGTTTCAGCTGTTTCAGGTGTGAAACCACTGCACTGATGAGTGACCTAATCATTCCAGTGTTCAGCCACGCAGGGTGGTGTTCACGAATCCGTTCGGACAATCGCCTGACCGTGTAGCCTATGCACTTTGTATCACAGGAACAAGTAAATGAGTACACACAGATTGAGACCGCAGAGTTTAGAACTTTGTCCTTCAGTCGCAAAAACACACAAGTGGCTTGGACGTGAACAACAAACGATGCTTGGATGCATAGAAAGTCTTATCGATTGCGTCGGATAGTCTTCCTTGTGTGATCTTAGCTGATGTGCCCCCTCTGAACGGCAAACAAACGTACACGGATCGTTTTCTTAACCTCAGTGTTTTGGTCATAATGGTAGGTTATCATTGAAATGAAGTCCTATGAAATTTTCACTACCGGGCGGACGCAATATCATAGCGGAGAAAACACTATTGATTCTCAAGTGGGATCGTGGACCTGAGGAGAATAAGGATTTAGTAACCAAGCTGCGTGAGGACCGATCAGACAGCAAAAGACGCCATCGTTGACCAGGGAAACCCAATTTCCTTCCAGTCATCGAAAGCATTCCCAAACGATGAAGATTTCAGCAAAAAGTTGAAGGAAGCGTAATTGACTTCTCGTTGACAGAATTCCTGGGTTAACTTGGACACCAAAAGCTATTCGTTCATTCATGATAATCTCCAGACATCAGTACATATTCCCTGAATCTGCTTTGTAGAGCTACTTCGAGAGACCTATCCCTTTTTGAGTGCATAAAGCACTTCGATACTTGACTGGTCTGACTTTACATGGTTTTCATTTCAATTGGTCAACGCTGCGGGTTGTTTAGACCTCTTCGAAATGAATAGGAAGGCAGTCAATTTGAGCAGAAGTCAATCCAGTGGTGTTAAAATCAATAAATAGTATCAACAATAGTATCGATTAGCGATGAGGTGGGCGACGGGGGCGCCAGTGGTGCTAAACGCGATTGCGTTGTGTCTGGCCACATCCGCTATCGTGTGAAAAGCTGTATCACGTTATTATGCAACTAGTCACACACACACACACACACACATACATGATGACTGGGTTCTCAAATCAACCGGATAGTTTCCATAGCCCTACCTGGACCACTAGCGCCAGGTTTGAACAGATTCCGTTTGATCACTACCGATTGATCATGAACATGCTAGTTAAGATCATAGGATGAAAAGAATTTTTAAATGACAAAACACGAATCACTCAACCACCATTTCATCCCGTCAAACATGTATGAGGTATACTGTTACGGAACGGTCAAAATTTGAAAACGCACATAGAAGTGCTTTGATGGGAAATCGATTGATGTTCAAGTGCTCAGCGTTAGTTGTTAATAGTTCATTGGAATTTCGGAGAAAGTATGGCAATCCTGATCTGATGTGGGGCTATTTATGTTTGTATTTGAATAGGTTTTTGCGTGAACAGATGTCCGCATTTCTGTCAAAATTAACACATCATTTGATCGAGAGAAGCAAATAATACGAGTAAAACATTTAACCACCAAGATTGCTGAGCAATTCGGAAAAAAATAACGCGCTGTCGGTTTTCAGTAATTCTAGCCATATATAGGGAACTGGGAAACCCCTGCAGAGCTTAAGGAGAGAGGGTGGTAAACAATGTGTGGAACCCATGAATGAATGAGAGTAACTTTTCGATAGGTCGACGTGTAAGGTGAGTGGGGTGGTCAGAGAGGATTTTCTGTGCAAATGTTTAAAATGCGGACAAGTGTAGTTCACACAGCCCTTTAGATAGATCATGGAAGATTAAAAAAGACACACGGCTGATAATCGACAAAAACCGTGATGTAGGATTCTGAAGTCCAGCAAAAGTCACCGGGGGGGGGGTACAATCGAGAAGAACGGGGAAAATTAAATTGATCAACAAAAAGTGCAGTGATTTTTAGTTTGGCGTTGAATTACCTGGGTGTTCGAACTTGAAAAGATAATCCACATAGGTTCTTGACACAGTTTTAAATACGGGATGACCAATCTACGTTTTTGTCAATGGTCACTCCTAAATACCTCACGGAATCTACTCTATAGTTAAGGGATCTGTGTTTATGACCAAGAGGTCACGGGGATAAACCTAGTGAGAGAGGGTAAAAGTTCATTCGAAGCGCTTGGATAAATTAGGGGACAGTCGGGAACGAACGGAACATCCGTGGATATGCTATAGATTACTTCCCCCCCCCTTCCACACACACAAAATGTATGGAACGTCTTCGGACACGGAAATCGATTGACGAAAGTCACTCAGGAAGGTGGAAAACAAGAACGGAGAAAATACCAATCCCTGGAGCACTCTCGACGTGTTCAGTGAACAGTGCCAACTGTGTACTACACGTTATTGGTTGAGAGCGATTTTACATGCTGGACGGTCAACGACGGGATGAGCAAGTACCAGGAAGTGTTACATACTGAGCCGATAACAATGCATGCATAGTCAGGACCTATTTTATCACGCATACGGTGGTATGATATAGCACACGGTGTTGGTCAGATCTCGTTGGCCTTATGTGGTGATTCAAGCCTACGAGATGACACCTACCCTGGAGCGTCACGTCACAGTTTTCGGACACTTGTGGTCAATCAAATTTCAAAGGTGACGTCAATGACGCGCGTACGTGTCACTGCTTCTGACTACACAGATCGTGCCAGCCAATCCGGGACGGTGCAGTCCAGACAGAAGCAGAATGATGCAAGCCATGGTGGAATGCGATTGGTGGAAGTCTCGATTGTTGTGTCCGGACTAGACGTACGAATGACACGAGCGACTCTTGCTTAACTCCACACGATAACGCGGAGAGAGAACACAGCTTGAGACAACAGTCAGTGTGTATTTTTTGATTGGCCATTGATACGCAAATAAACAGAACAAATCGCGCATACGAGAACGGCACAGTGACGCACCAGTCAGATTGCGTCCTTGGCACATCAATTGATCGATCGGACAAGCATTGGCTGACACGTTCTGTGATAATACAATCAGGTTCAGCCTGTCTGGAGCGCTGCGAGCGTGTGGGGCCTGACTTGGAGGCATGCGTGACCGGACGGGTGGCTTTCTTTACACGTTTGTAAATATGGATGGCCACTTTAATTTAGTGGCGATGGTAACTACTAAATACCTCACGGAATCTACTCTATAGTTAAGGGATCTGTGTTTATGATCGAGGGGTCACGGGGATAAATAGATCAAGCGAGGGAGAAAGTGCATTCGAAGCACCTGGATAAATACAGAGACAGTTCAGAACGAAAAGGAAAATCAATGGATATACGATAGATTGCTGGATAAATTGAGAAAGTCCTCAGGCACAGAAATGGCATGGTAAAGGACTATGTTGTCAGTGTATTTAAGTAATTGGTCAGAGGTACTGACTGACAGGTCACCGATGAGGGCGAAAAAGAGCAAAGGCGAAAGCACTATTCCTTATCGATCTTCAACTTTGTCTTCGAGTATCCTTGAACGATCTTTGTGCTATTTTTTATTTCACTAACTTACCTAAACTGGAATACAACAGTAACCAACGGATACGATCGTAAGTTTTCACGTGGAAACGTTCCCATCGATTTTTGTGTACTTTCATGCAGATAGTATGAAGTGAACGGATAAAATGAGACAGTAAAGCAAGTTCGTCGTCGCAAAGAGTTCCGAAAGGGTAGACCTCGGTGATTGAAACTTGTGTGACATATACCCAACAAATGTCTCCTCTGGTAGCCGTGGTGATCCTAGCCAACGGGATAACGCCAGTCACGAAGTGAGGCATTACAGTTTCTGGACAACGAATCACAGGCCAATCGCGCCGACCAATCAGAAGTCACGCGGTGTGTTGTGTCCCAAATTAAGTAGGTTAAATGAGCACACAACGAATGAAGCAGTAAGTTTGTTGTAAACAGAAAAAGTGTAGGCGGTTCACGAACCGGGGAGCAAGCAGGAACGAGCAGTGTGTAGGAAGGTAGGCAGGCAGGCCTACCCCGGCTCACATGTCCCACTACATGCGAATACCGTCAAGCCAGCATACAAACAGTCAGTCAATCAATCAACCGATTTATCGACCAATCGATTTAGTCAAAGGCATGTATGAACACAAATCAGTCAGTTGTAGGTCACAACGCGGTCCAGAAACAGAATCTGTATGACATCAAGAATGCAAGCAGGTTATTGGTGGATATCTTTATACCAATATTCGTCCTTTGTACATCTTATTTAATCTCCTTAATTTCTTTCAATGAACAAAACGCTAAATCTGTGATCTTTTCCTTGGGCCTCGGTGATTCGGGAGATTCCAGCTTACGGCAGCTGGTGCTTTTGAGTGTTTCTGTTGCATTCCTAATTCATGATTCCTAATCTGTGCCTACTTCTATTACTACAGCATACGACATGAATATGACGAGCCGTAAGCACTTTTACCTGCCAATTTCGATTCTAAACTTCAAAGACGCATGTATTTGTGAACAGGGAAATAAAAATGGCTGAGGACGCGATTGACAGGTCTTTCCACTCGCATTGGAGGTCGAGTGACTTGCTTAGCACAAGATAGCTTGATGACATAGGTCCATCGCTTCATTTTGAGGGGGAGCGTGTGGTGGAACAGGGGGCTACACGAGGTACAGAGGGACTTGTGTATCATAATCCTCACGCAAGTTGGGATATGCCTAAACAACATTGGTGTGACGTAATCGATCAGAACAACTGGACACTCTGTTTCCCAATTAGAGAGGCAAGATTCGAATCCAGGAGTTTGCCTGACTCATGTGAACTGAACCAATGAATGGATGATCTCTTTTAGTTTACGTTTTCATGCCTGCTCTTACCAGACCCGAGTTGGGTCGCCCTGCATCCTCAACTGAACTGGTAGATGGCATAGGAGATGGTTCGACCAAAAATGGGTTTCCAGCGGTGTTGGAAACTTAATTCACAAGTGACTTGCACAATCAGGTTGACACATCGGCACACTTGCAAGCGGGATTCAAAATGACTCAAAATGATTGATTGATTTAGGTGTATCATCTGAATCATCCATACAAAGAGGAACTCCAATCTACTAATGAATTCTGTCTCCATGGTACACGGAGTGCAAGAATACATCTATGTAATCCAATCAGAAAAGCTGTCAAGCGGAATAAACAATCAATTTTCACTAAAATACACAATATCACTGATACATTAGAACAAATAACAAGTAGTAGTTTCACCATCAAATTTCCTCATGTACTCGTGCTAAGATCATTTTCTCGCTGCGAACGTTCTGTATTTTTACATATATTTTTGGTCGAAATAGAAGATAAATGAATGAAACTTCTTAGTTCGTCTTTTCATCTACACCTTTTCCCATCAAGCTTTAGCCAAAACCCGTAATCCTTTTGGCCAAAACCCGAAATGCTTTAGCCAAAACGCACAACCCTCAAACCTCAACGCACAAACGTTAGTCACGCAGCAGTAGATGAGTCAGATCAAATAGTTTCGGAATATTCTGAAATTAATGGATTTTGAAAAAATATTTTCGACATATGTTGATGTTGCAAANTGGAGACGGTTTAACCGATCTGCCCGTATCGTCAAAACATTTGACACATCTTGTACAGCTTCAATGTTTCTGTATAACACGTGAAACTCCTAGGGGTAAAAATCTCAAATGTAACTCAAGCGACACATTGGTTTGCATTAACAAGTGAACTCTGCTCATCAGAAGGGGATACAAAAACATGCTGAGGATAACAAATCTTTCGTAAAATTACACCCTCATAACTATCATCAGTTTAGAAACGATGCAACGTAAGCTGCAATTACCACTGTCGAGGCTTGATTATTACCGTTTTTTGTCTATAACTTTTTGGAAAACGGTGTTCTAAGGGGGTCTTTTGTGAGCAGTGTTTATTATCCTCGAACTTTTTTAATGTATGTAATGTCAAAAACAGAGTTCCCTTCAAGCGGATATACGAAACGGTAAGCATATACCTTTTGATTTATTTCAGGGTGTGTGAATGCAAAATAATGGATCGTTTGATTTACGAGTATCGTGTTATACAGAAACATTGAAGCTGTACAAGATGTGTCAAATGTTTTGACGATACGGGCAGATCGGTTAAACCGTCTCCAATCAACATGTACTGCAGCATGCAACCCCCACACCTTCTTATTTCTTTACCATGCTTTGCAACATCAACATATGTCGAAAATATTTTTTCAAAATCCATTAATTTCAGAATATTCCGAAACTATTTGATCTGACTCATCTACTGCTGCGTGACTAACGTTTGTGCGTTGAGGTTTGAGGGTTGTGCGTTTTGGCTAAAGCATTTCGGGTTTTTGGCCAAAAGGATTACGGGTTTTGGCTAAAGCTTGATGGGAAAAGGTAGAATTCTTACATCGCTACATTGCCATCCTCTGATTATTATGTCAGCTTGTGGTGATCGTGTAACGGGTACGCACGCACCGCGGTACAGCTTCCAGGTAACCAATCAAGAAGCGGGAGAACCGACCAACCCTGTGGTCTCAATTGGCATCATCCGGATTGGCTGAGTGCAAGAAGGCAAACAGATGAACCATATCCTTGTCGATTGGACATTCAAGAATCGACCAATGAT
>UZAN01040051.1:29051-51102 GCA_900618425.1 Echinostoma caproni | reverse complement strand
ATCGTGAGGGTTCCGAGGTCAGCCATCCGGATGGTCCCAGGCATGAGCGGCAAGTCATATGAGGAAAGGCTGGACGCGTTAGACCTCTTTTCTATGGAAAGAAGACGCCTTAGGGTTGAACTCATAGAAAATTTGATGTTGATGAAAGTGTTGACTGACATAAGACCCGAATGTTTGATCACTCGATCGCCCGTAGAAGTCACCAGGGGACAAAGTCTAAAGCTCTAAAACGGAGGGCTCATCTCGGTGTGTGGTTTAACTTCTACATTAGCCGCCACCACACAATGTGCGACCACAGTCGACTTCAAGAGGCAGTTGGATATGATTTGGACCCAATTATACCCAAAGGTGGTATAGAAGAGGGGTCTGAGGTTATTTAGGGTTGACATGCTTCTTGTTTCCCAACTAATCTCCCTTACAGATATCGTACTGGAATCAGTTTCCTGCCGAAAAACAGTTGCAAGACAGCTACTGAGACCAGTTTGAAGCTTTAGGAGAAGGAACTTTCCTACCGAAGCAAGAATCTGGACGGTCGCTTGGCGAAAGTCTTTTCCTTCTTGTGATACCTGACCTGATTGGTCGGCACGATTGGTCTGTGGTTCATTGTCCAGAAACTGTGACGTGTAGGAGTTAGGCCGGCGTTAGCATAAATACAAATTAATTAAGTAGTTTATGAGTCACGGAAAGAGCAGTTGCTACTGGGACGTTGTTTCAGTGTCCACTGAATCTGCCATTGTATAGTAGAGATCAAGGTAATGGTGATGATTATTAGGGCACAATCAAAATCTTTCATAACACTGGGAGTAGAAGTCGGCAATGTACAAAATGACTTTGAAAAAAACGATCGTAAAAAAACGATCGCTATCGATCGGAGTATATGCACATGGGAAATTGCTGGTAGTTATCCGGCCAAGTGCACAGCGACACCAAAATACACCATATAAGCTATCCAGTTGCTCGTCACGTGAAATGTTCTACCATTCTTCTGATAACGTCAGTAGGAATTTGCCAGTGCAAAGTGCGATTCAATAAACCCTATCGGGCCGTTTACCTTACTAAAACACATAACACAGATCAATGAACGGAACAAACAAACAAGTATGTAGGAAGAGGTGATTTCACCCATTTACAAACAGGGCTCTGGCGTTGATCCCGCCAACTACCGCTCTGTTACACTTCTTCCGATATTGTCGAAAGTCATGGAAGCTATTGTGGCAGATTTGTTGATGATGTATCTGGACAGACATGAGATTTTGTCTCTCACTCAGCGCAGATTTCGGAACAAGTGTTTCGTGCACCATAAAACTACTTCTTGCACCGGATGAGTGGACAAAATCCGTCGATGCATACGAGTCATTGGATAAAGTTTATTTGGACTTCTCCAAGGCATTTGATCGAGTAAACCAACAAATTCTACTGCGAAAACTCTACAAATGCGGTGTGAGAGGTTTGTCATTCGACTGTTTTGAGGAGTTTCTCCGACAAAGAACCACGTCAGTTCGTGTTGGTGATTCATTATCAGGGCCTATCACCGCTGCCCGAGGGATTCCTCAAGAATCCGTACTGGGGCCTTGTCTCTTTCTGGCATTTATAAACGACCTGCCACATGTCCTTGGGCCTAATACACTGCTATTTGCGGACGACGTTAAGATCTGGAGAACTGTAACACATTCAGCACCTCAACAAACGATCGATGTAGTCCACCGATGGTCAATCGACAATAACATCGAGTTCAATGTTTCCAAATGCAAAGTTATTTCCATGCGGCACAAGGCTCGTTTCTCCTACGTTCTGGGGAACCAAATACTACCGCATGCCACTGACGAAAGGGATTTGGGAGTTATGGTACAGGAAGACGCAGGATGTCCCACGCACTGTGCCAGAGCATCATCCATGGCTCTAAAGCAAGTTGGACTACACAGACGTGTTTTCGGGCAGTTCGAAAGAGCACTATTCCCACGCTTGTTATCAGCGTTCGTTCGGCTACACACGGAGTACGCCGTTCAAGTATGGAATCCATGGTTGAACCGCGACAAGAAGGCTCTAGAACGTCCGCAAAGGTTGACAGAAAAATTGATAAAAGATCTGTATAATTAGACATATTCTGAAAGACTGCAAATATTGGGACCGTACTTATCTCAATACCACTGAATTCGAGGGGACCTAATATTGGCATATCACATACTGCATCAACTCAACCACCCTTGCTGTTCTCTGTTGACTTTATCTCAAAATGACTACTTCAGGGGACATTCATTAAATTTGAAGACCCAGAACAGCCACCTCGATTGCCGGTATCAGTCGTTTGCAGTCAGTGTGCGGCGTATGGGATTTTCTTCCATGTGATATAGTGTTGTTGTCAGACACTACTCACTTGTGAGTAGTAGGTAACTTTCAATGATCAAAAATATAAGAAGACCACCGAGGACCAAGTGATGTGTTTGAAAGAATAACCACCGATTGCCCTATGCATTACTCGATGTGTCGCCAGGAACGGCGATGGTATGTTTCTGATTAGGTTTTTGTGTTATGCATGCCAAATTACTGACATCCCATCTGTAATCCGCAATGATCGAACATTCTCGACCAGCGCCGTCTGTTGGAAATATAACAGTGTGTGCTCCTATAATTGAACTAGTTAAACCGCTACTTGATAAAATATTGGAACACTTAAAATCTCGACATCTGTGGGCGATCATACAAATTGTTATTATCATTATTTTTATTCGTGAAGTTATTCAAAAGATTCTGTAAAATCGAGCGAGAGAACAGCTCACAATGCTGAAAAAGGCTCATCGCATTCAGCCGGGCTGCACGGATGCTGCGCTTTTACCGAGAGTGGAGTGTTTTCACATAATTTGAAAAGCTGAAAATCCCGAAATTCTGACACTGGAAACTTTGAATATAATAAATGTTTTCGTTACCAAGACATTACTTGTTATTGATATTGAGCTTGCTTCAGTCGAAATGAATCGAACGTTGAAAACCAAATAGAACGGGTAACAAAGTGTACTTTTTTAAAGATTCAAATCAGTGGAGGACGTTGGCATAGAAATTGCGTCACCACTTGCTGGTCAACATGTGAACCAAGTATTTTATTTTTCCAGCCTCTAATCATACAGAATGAAGTGATAAGAAAAATAAAACCAAGAATTAAATGTTTTGCAGTGAATTTGACAGAGATATATTAAACGGAAAATATGAACAAGTGCGCTTCATTAGCCTTCCATTTCTGTCAGATTTTAATTCGAATAGATTTCTGTAATGGTTGAAGTACGCCCAGATCACGGATTACTATTCAAGTATTAGGAATCACGGACCCCACGGAAACACTGATTCATACTAGCATTTGCACGACGGTATCCCACGTAACCTAGAGGCAAGGAAAAGTCCACAAGGATAGCAGTTCGTTTATTGGAAGAAAGCAAAGGGTACAAATAACATGTACCAAAGAAGTTCATTGGCTATCCGGGTATATACCAATCGCGTGCTCGTATTCTTTCAGTGGTAGAGCTTCTTTCCGGGTCGCACGGCTTATGATTGGTCGGTTCAGTCGGCCTATGGTTCGTTTTCCAGAAGCTGTAACGCCTAGGTACTTTGCTGCTGTCATCTGGAAAGCTTGACTCATCACAGTTGTCCGGAAACTGTAACGTGTTGCCCCGAGGTTTGCATCATCCCGTAATCTAGGTTCGCCACAATTTCTTCAATTCCTAAGACATTACATTTCATTCACTGATGACGAGTCTTGATCGATATTCGAAAAGTCTACAAAATAGCTGAACACGAGTTTATTACTGTAGGGTGGCGTGGAATGATTAATTTATCGTTCAATTGTGGATTCATTCTCGGGTTCAAATTAAAATATACGCACCTCTGCCTTTACAGACATACTGCAATTTTTATCATGACAACCAGGGTCGCGCCAATTCCAATCGCGAAACGGGAGAGCTAAGAAAACTACAATGGAAAGTGAAGTTCGAAATAAATGTTTAATACCAGTAGCTATTGACACATGGGTATGATATTTGAGGCTGAGAAATATTTCTCTTTTCAGAGTCATGTTGCACGAGTTCGATTAATACCTGTAGACATACGAACCCAGGGCACGTGATTTAACGGCATGATTAATACTATCGGTCGATAGTTTGCATTAGTCAGACTTATACTATCCAATGATGGATGTATACACTCCAGCCATTAGAAGCGTGCATAATGGGCAATCATGTGATCACGTGCGGTCGCTCTGTTTCCTTTCTATGAGGACTGATGTACCCAAAGAGTAGCGTTCAGCTTGTGCAAGGATGTGATAACTGCTTTCTGGGAATTTTCCGTGTTTTTGTGTGTGACATATTCATTCCTCCTGTTGGACAAACGTTGCTGCTTCATGATGAGATGTGATTGAACATACGCTAACCAGATGAGTTACTATCGAATGACACGAATATCATTCTCGAAAACGTCCTTTATTGATTGAAAAATACTTTTCAATTAATTCATTGGAGAGGGTCGTAACCAGAATGATTGACCACCAAAGTCAAATCCACTGATTTACTCGAGGTTATTTTTCTCGCATAACCATCTATCATTAGTGAACTCGATTTTTTAATATTTTTTAATATCTCAATTGTTTTACTTTCATTTCAAGTGTGTGACACAAAAGAAGTGTACACTAAATGCGCAGGAAAGTTTTTCTGATCATACTTTTATGACAGACAAATGATATGATGTATAAGGGTAACCGGTTACCAATGGACAGACTTCAACAGGTTACTAGCAGAAAACATATTTTGAAAGTATCTAATGCTAACAAATATAGTTTTGGGCCCGACGACAAACAACTAACCACCTGTCCAAATTAAGATTGATTAAATATGTAAATCTACCCCCCCCTACCCGAATTTAAAGGGCCAATCACAATCTCCGGTGAGGAAATTATTCAGGTATTATCTTCAACTGGCACTGGAATGGTCGAAGGATAGATAGCACTTCGTTCTCATCTCAATGGATGAACGAAAATCGTACACCATAGCTCGGATTGAAGGAAAATGATTTTTTCTTCTTTTCGGTCCTCACTGGAATCCACAAAGTACGAATGAGAACAAAATCGATCGTTTCTTATCTGGTTCGGAAAACATCGGACCTGACCAGCCGGACTCGCGAAATCAAGATCGGATTCGATTGAAACTCCAATTCCAGAATGAGGACACAAGCACGAAAACTTCTCACTTTACAAGAAATAACCAATGTAATCGTTTGACCATCAATTGTCGGTTACGTCATCAATTTCGGCAATCACTTTGGAATATGTTCGGCCATCCGTTGCGAGAGCTGGCGGTTTGTTCTGCCCATGTATTTGTCACCGCAACTGCAGGTGAACTGTTATACAGTGTATGAGACAGAACCGGTTTGCCAACCACATCTTTCTGTATCTCACGAAGTAGAAACCAACAACACCCGGATGTTTCCAAACAAAAGTCACGAGGCGAATAAATGGGACATTAAAACGCTCAATTTGTCGAAAAGTGAGATGGACTGGCCAATACCTAAACTTGTCCAGTTTTTCCCCCATGGCTTACAAACATGGCCTTGTGAGAACCCTATTTTATCGGGCGAGAAACATTTGTTCTCCAGATGCACTGAAGGAAAAAGATGACTTCCTTAGGAGAACACATTTGCAAACAATGGTTACCCAGATAGGTTTATGGACATTCACGGTAGACCATTCCCAATAGGTAACCTAATCCCTTACTTTAGCAAAAAGACCATTTGCTTAAAGCTTGCGTTCAAAGGTGATCACATTTACAATGATGTGAGCAAGTTGAGTTCAGCTCTAGGCCGTACATTCCCAGCTGCTCAACTCAGACTCATTGCATCTACTCACGGAATTGATCTGGACAAACGTAAACATGGCTGGAAAGCAGTTTCTGTCTCATACACTGTATAACAGTTCACCTGCAGTTGCGGTGACAAATACATGGGCAGAACAAACCGCCAGCTGTCGCAACGGATGGCCGAACATATTCCAAAGTGATTGGCGAAATCGATGACACACATATGAGAAAATGAACAAAGTGACGTGTCAGATAACTGATCCAAAGCCTCATTGAGCAGCAACTGGGTGATTTGTGATCCACGTTGCACGTAGCAGGAAACGGTCACGTGATCTTTTATTATTTTTTTTATTTCGAGCCTTGTTCCGCGGCTCTTGCGTGATTTATTTGATCATGGTGGTCACGATAAATGAATTACACTACGTCATACGTGAATTAATTAAATGTAAAGATGTTTTTTACTGGTTCTTTTTCGAGAGTTTGAACGAAAACGTTTATAATCAGGACACGGAGTAGTTTGATTCGAATATTCCATGGGAGGAAATCTCTTGAATTACACAAGGGATTGCTTTTATTGACCCCGCTTCGACTTGAATCACGAGACAAGAATCTCTCAATGGTTCATTTGTGAACAATTTCGCTTCTGTTTTCGTTGTGGGATGAGAAACAGGAGAAGAAATTCGGCCGAGCTCACTCAGAACAGCCAATCACGAACAAGGTCAAAACGAGTGAAGAAAAACAATACCACGATCGATGCGGCGACTGCTAGAGCAATCAACCGATTCGGATGTCCAAAATTGAGAACAGTTTGAAGAAACACCCGCAATGGATGCCGCAGAACGAATTCACTTTGGATAGTGTGTCACATAAATATTTGATTCGAATAATGAATACTTACAATGCTGAACTCTGATTTAAAGCGATACATCGGTGAGTTCTTTTTTTGTGGACTGCAGTAACAATAGAATGTGATTCATGAATTTGTGATTTGACTAACTGAGCGTATTGATACGCATGCAAAGCTGGTCTGTACCGAATTCTTGACATTGATTGTGACTAGGCTAGTCGGTCCTGATTTTCGACAATTCCTAAAAGTGCGCATAAAAGAACACCAATCATGAAATTGAATTTTGCATTTCAGTGTTCAGTGTGTGTGCGCGCCTGTAGATACACATTTGCGGTTGTATAATGCAATGAGTGGCTATTTAACCCGTCGCCGAAATGTACAACCGGTTATTCCTTTTTCAAAATAATCTTTTGGTGGTATTATTTACGAGTTACTTTGCTTAACTGNCAAATCGTGTCTACCGGAAGGAGAAGTTGGAAAACGCGGATAGGGAATGGAAGAGAACGGCTGACAAATGGCGAATCTTAATGAATTGGCATTTTACCTTGAGACGTTCCTTGTCAATCTATTCGATGAATCGGTTTCTGATACATGCAGATAGCGTGTATTGCACAACGCAAGCGATTTACTCAAAAATGCATGTATAGAGATACCACAGTCATTCAGAAACGCTAGGGTTTGGGAGTAACCGGCTTACCAAATAGACAGGTCGATGTCGTTGGTCCGCATTTATTTTGTGCAAGATGGTGAGGAGGATGCGGGGTGGATTTGTGTATTGATCAGAATGATGGCATGACATATCTACATCTTAACCCTAGTTCAAGGTGGTACCTTCGAACTGAGTCGTGCCTGCGTGTATTGATATCGCATTATAGTCACCAAACTGTCATCGTGTCCGCGCTAATTTATCATATCACATCTTATGGTTGCCGTAGCAACGAACACTATGCGCTTGGAGCCGTGCCCATCATGAACTATAGACTCGGGAATCAATTAAATTTGTACAGAAGCTCATTTCTTTCAGAAACGTGTGGGAATTTATGTGAATCGTTCCCAACATTTGTAAATGAATTGATAAAATGTGTTGTGGATAACTGTGGAAACATCAAAAAACGGGATGGAGAGTGACCAGTCAAAGGAAACGTATATCAGACAACTACTCACTGGCTACGTGGATATGTAACGCCCAGTCAATGATCGTAAATTTATCAGATCATTCGGGAATCTATTCCAATGTGTGAATTTGCACAAATGCTTGTCATCTTCGTCCAGGAGATGTGGTTACACACTAACATATGACAATGCACCGATGAAATTGGGAGATTTTTCATCGCATGGGGGTGAGTAGGCCCGCTCAGTACCGGAATTGTGGAGCAGGAGGGGCATGATGAGGAGGACGTGATCAACAATCACTGGTATCAGTGATTTTGTTTAAACGTTCTATCATCTCTCGCTTAAGTGTTTCTCTACTCCAAGGTAAGTAAGCTATTGTAGCTCAGTGAGACTTAGAAACACGGTAGCAGAAACAGATTTTTCTATAACAGCTTTGTAACCAACTGTTGTTTTTGTACCTTCGTTTTTCTCTATCTTCACTCTACTCTGATTTATCGATCCCTTGGTATCATCGTACTGACTATCTCAACTCGTAATGGGCTGTAGGTTTGAGGAAGAATACGCATGGACAGAAAATGCACACTCATCAGTAAGAGCGAGAGAGCTTCGGTCAAAACGATCATACGTGAGATCTGATAACTCAGTGTACACTCAGACCCTACTAGCCACCAGGAGCTGTGTTGAAACTTGAAATGAAGTCAGGAAGGTGAGTGATCTCCTCTTCAAATAACAGGGACCAATCGGAGATGTTGTACAGCTCAATCGCAATTTCAATGACCAGTCTGATAGACAGCTACCTACAGAAGTTTCTCCCAACCTCGTATACTTCTCCTCCAATGAGACCGACCGCTTCAATGAACTGCGTCTGGTAAAACACAGACGAGTGGACCTGATGGCTTCCAGTCGATAATGTAGCAAGCATAGGAGGTTTGTCTGGTTCACGTGCATTTGAGCTTCTTCAATCATAGTTCAGCTGACAGAAAGATTCCCGATTGATGATGGACTGCCGGTATCGCAACAGTTCCATTAAGAGGTACAACGAAACTCCGATACATAACTGTGGCGATCCAGACATACGTGGCCACATTTCAAGTACTACCACGTACAGCTTCAAGTCATCCAATCAAAGTCCAGAAAACTTTACCAATGGCACACCGGGCGAACATCACATCAGAGTTAGTACATGCGATGCGACTGCTCAAACGGTTACGTGACTGGACGATGGTCCTTCAACCAATGATATGCCCTATTCCTTTCAATAAAACATGCTCCATTTCTATGAATAAACATTGACACTTGCTGCCACCAATTTTCCGTGTATTTCATTGGTGTCCGCAGTTTGAGTTGGAGCCGATCTAGCTCTGAGTATTACAGTACGGGTTCTTGTAATGCTATAATAAATACTATTCCGATTACCGCAACAACCCATACTCAATTCTCCCTAAACGTGGTAAAAAAGATGTCCTAGGTTCCATCAACTTACCACAACGCGTTTGCCTGTCAATGCCTCCCGTGCAAACGTGATGCCTTGGCTAACTGTCTTGAATTACATCATATCTGCGCTAGATGGGAAATGGCAAACGCCTTTAGTTTTCTATTATGGTGAATGCTACGTGCGGATTTGTCTATCAGTTCCCATTGATCGTCGAATCAGGTGACACTTCTGTTCATGACAGACACTGACTAATAACCTTCCAATCCGTTTTGTCCATGCGTCAGCTTGACCTAGTTTTAGACCATCGTTTAATCGATTGATGTACTCAAGATCATTCGTTAAACGATCAACCTGATAACGATCAGCACTCTCCTTTGTGTGTTCTGATTTCCTGTGCTAGGTCACGGGCCCTGAAAATACTGTGCATAACGTCGCATTTGGAATTCGGTCTTAACAGTGAAGCTGTCGAAAGTCTTACAAAAGACAGCCAGCTGCATATCTGCGTTGCTGAAAGCTTTTGAAAATGTTTTGCTGCACCGCATGATACCCCTGTTTAACTTTTGTGATCGTTTACAGTTTCGCTCTGACCTCCATCTGTCCACAATAGACACTGTTGCTCATATTGTTCAATCTATTGCACCCGTCTTAGACAAAGATGTAAGTACCACTCGTTTGACTTTTCTGGATTAAATCAATCAATGAGTTTGGTTCTCTCAACCGAAGACTGTTTACTGAACGTCTTTCTGAGTGTGGTCTGTCAGGGTGCTATTTTGTTCTCTTTCTTTTTTCTATGTACAGACAGAATCTCTGTAGTGAATATAGACCGGCGCAGGCAGCCATGTTGAATTGAGTGTGATTCGTGTGTATGTCTCACTGGATCTTTTGGTTCATGGTTGCTTTTGGTATTTTCCCCGTCTTGCAGGCTACTTGGAAGCCCCCTTCACGGCGAACCTCCGGTGAGTAGTGTGTCCTATCTATTTATCAATGAGAGCGTCGGTGAGTGGTCAGGGGTTGTATGCGGCCTTTTGGGATAACGCTAGTGGTATGAAGTATTCAAACAGCATTGCCCGGAGTCAGTGTTTCTAGTTGATTCAGAAATGGGGTCAGTCCTACCTACTACATCTTCCCATTCCCAGTGATTGATTGCCCTTCCTCCATGGTTCAGACAGTTTTCGGTCTCACCAGTCCTAATGAATTTCACGATTGGTCTTTGCCCCGATAGGTGCATCGCTGTTCCTTTTAGTCTTGAAACCGACCCGCGTTATGTTGCACTTCTGGGTAATCTCCCTAACCTTGTTAGTTAAAAACCAAAACATCTCCTAATGTGTTTCCGTTCACTACCCCAGTGTCACCTTCATCCATAAACTGTTCTGATCTATTTCACCTCATCAGCTTTTTTTTACCATAGTTCGAAAAGTGTCTTTTAATGCATACAGACTCAGGAGATACATTCTGACAACGCATATTCGTGCGCCGGTTTTGGTTGCTGTCTTTTGGTTGCCCATTTGGAAGAAGAATAGGAGAAGAAAGGAAAGTTGAAAGTGGAGTCGAGCAGAAAATGGAGCTCAGTGGCCGAGGGTTGCAAAGAAATTGAGATGTATGAACGCCACTGTTTACAACACCCAGCCATATCACTCAGTGTCTCTAACCATTGGTTACGATCATCCCGAGGTCCCCAGCCAGGAAGCCTAACAGGACCTATGTGACCCAGTCTCCTGGTTAAGGTTTTCATACCCTCGTACCAGGTCTTAGCTTGGCTTTTTCCACTTGGTATCTGCTTCGGCGAACATCGCTCGCCGTGGTANCCGTGGTAACCTGTCTGGTGACATGCGTAACACATGCCCCAACCAAAGTAATCTAAGGAGATCGACCAGTTGCTCCAGTGGGCGACCGCGGATAACCCTGCGAGCTACACAGGACGGCTTCTTACAGTCGTAGACCCAATCATGTCTGAAAGGTCAACGGGTAGAAGCCAGACGAAGATCAGTCTCACAAAGCCAGCTGATTGGGCACCTCCTGGCTTCCTTCTATCCACATCCGCCCCTGGAGAGGCAACTTCAGCAAATAAACACGGTGAGGGGCAGTTTACCGGTCGAAAATCCCCTGCCAGATGGACGTAGGAGCGGGGTACCTGGGGCTTCCTCTCGACAATGGGAGAAGTCTTCACACTTCATTGGACAGCTACCGCCCACCCAAGCTGGGCTGCCCCCAGCTAATAAGATGCTGTCCTGTCCACGTTCCGCTTGTCTCATTGGGTGCACGAAGCTAAGGGCTGATCCCGAAAAGCGGACCGATAATCAACGCACCAGAGAACAAAACAATTAATCGAAATTCAAAGGTCTTGCGTGACAGGTCTCTAGAAGCTCCCACACGGGTGCTTCGTTCACGCTCCCGCGTTGGATTTACGCCCCACTGCCTTGTGGGTCATACTTTTGAGCCAAAGGCTCCGGTTAGGGTTCCCAGAGAAAAACCCCTTCGTCGATGTGGGCTACCACGAAATATATCGTGCTCTAAAGTCTTAGGCACCCATTTGGACAACCATCTCTCCCATCTATCTAGTCCTTCTTCTCAACCCCGACTAATCCCAGATTCTTTCCATTTACGCCACCCATCGAATATCAATCAGCGTTTTACCGTCAAGGCCAGACAATCAGAAGCTATAGGATTTATAAAGCCAAAATCGCCTTTTCACTTAGCCGCGTTCAATGTCCGCACGCTTCATCAGATTGGCCAACAAGCTGCATTGGCTAGAACCCTCGTAACTTTCAATGTAGATGTATATTGTGTCTCTGAAACACGCATACAGGACCCCACTTCCATTATCTCTCTGCGTTCTCCTGGTCCAACCTCAACCTCACGCTTCACCCTTCATGTATCAGGCAATTTGGCATCAGAAACTCGTGTGTCAGGGGCTATAGTAATCTATAACACGGTGTACAAAAGTGCGTGAGTTGCGATTGGGTGGAACACTGATAATTTCCCCGAACAAAAGCTTTTCGGTGATCTTGGAGAATTCGCAACCGTTGCCTTCGATTGAACAAAGTGTGACCAGTAAAGTGGCGCGATATTTTTCGTTTTTACCTCCTTTTTTTGAACATACTAGGATATAATTTTAAGGAAGGATTGCCGTACAAAACACAGAGAATGGGGAAGTCAGATAGTGATAGTGGGATTCAAATACACGTCTTTCGGGGTGATGGTTTGCAGACGCTATCACCAAGCCACTACCCCCACCACCACCATCACCATCACCAGCACCAAGTACTACTGCATCAAAACTACAATCCATTTTGGGGCCAGGTAAGCAAATTCTATGCCCTTTGGACGAGGCTTATCTTTACCAAAGAATTCAGAAGGAATTATGCTATTTGTTTCAAACATATAAGTGACAGAACTGAGGAGAAGTTTCCAGTTCGGGAAAGTATTTTCACAACTTGATGTTCCACTGTTAACGCAAGTTAATGTGCAAACAAGTTAGAACTTCACAAGGCATCAAACGCAGCGTCCTTTAAAATATTCCGGATATGTTTCATCATATCCACGTGATGAATCCACACCTCGTTGTACACGTATAGCATGATAGAAGTGCAAATATATATATATATATATATATATATATATCATACATTATTTGGTTGATAAGTTCAGTCATTTTCATAACGTTTCTCTATCCGTGTGATATTGAACATCGGCGCCTGCCGATTTTCGTTCGTATTGCTTTCATGCCCAAAATGAAAGAACCATATTTTGCCATTACTATTCAGAATAAATACAATCTCGAAATATGCTCATACTTGCATTTAGAACACAATTTAAGGCGAACAATCGTTTTCAATCACTCATAATCATCCCATAACACTTTATATGAGGGAAAAAATCCTCTAGGGGTTGGGAGGAGAACATTAAAATGTAGGGAATCGTTCACTTCGTGTATGCATGTCTGTGTGTCTGTGTGTGTGTTGCACACTGCATTCTCAGATATGTGCTTCCGTGGGTTTTGAATTATGTCACGTTGGTCGGGGTTGGTTTTTCATTTGTCACTTCAGACATTGGACAATCTATAGAAAAATCAACTGGTAATTCTCAGCATTTTATTTTTTTTCACAGTTGTGTAACTTTTTCATGTGTCCAATGTTCATATTTGTCATGACTTTTCCCAAGTTGTTGTAGTTCGCTTTTCCGCTCAGTTTGGTTTCTGTCGCGTAAGCATTATTCTATCTACAAGCACCAATGCTGTCTTTTTAGCTCTCTAGGTAAAGCCAAATTTTCACCTTGACTGACACATTCGATGTGGTCAATCCTGTCGAACTCCAGTACAGCTGACCGACTGAGCTCATTACATGGTGCCATAACGTGATTCATGGAACAGAACGGCTTAGCTCAATCTAACCACAATAACGGGCTCGTTCGAGCCCGACCGCAGTTGTTGCGATCACTGCGCCGTCCAAATTCTTGCAGTGTCCCAGCTACCACAAACACTGGTTCCTTCTAAGGTGTAGTCCGCACTAGAAACAGGTTACATGAACAGTTCAACGGGGCTTACCGTCCCGCTTTTTGCGACTCTTTTTTGACACATCTATGTCGGATACATACGCAAAACCATTTCACTAATTAACCAGCGTGGACGATCGAAATACTGCACCCTTCCTACTCCAGTTACAGAAGAGAAGCTACGGCGTGCACCAGGATCGACGGGTAAAATGAATTAACAGGAAAAAACGAATTATTAATTGGTCAACCAGCCCAAATTGACCAAGGGGATGGAAGCTAGAAACGATTGAAATTTGTACCTCAGACACAATACCGGTCTGAAAATTGTCAGTTTCATCCGGCATCAAGCCACAATACACAGAACGAATCACTTGTGTTTGAGCGACAATTATTCACTATAGTTTGTCAAAGCGTACGTGCTGCGTACGTACCATCAATGAGCATAGCGATTCCGACAAGTTCCCGATCCTTCTTCATCCAACTGTAGTATGCTCGAGAATAAAAACCGGTTGTCCGAAGAAGTGATACACATTCGGCGATCAAAGTATTGCACCCACTGATCCATTCGCTAGATTATTCTTCATTTTATCCACTCCCCACATGCATAATCATCTCCGAATGAAAAGCCTCAGTGCGAAAGTTCATCAAATTAGAATCTATTTTGACGAAAAGAGATTTTTTTAAACAACAGCATTCTCACCCTCCTCCCTACTCTCCTCACGAAATTCGCACATCCAGGTCGGTTTTGAAACAAGTGCAAATGTTTTTTATTGGGCTTTTAATCATAGCTGCACTTAGGCAATATGTTTGATTTGAGCCCGTGAAATGATAGCCCAGCATTTTGTTAGATACGAATTATGAACTAAGACAACATGATAATGGCTGTCTCCGGATGACTATTCATTGTCATTGCGCGGAGATAAGTACCGCTCCAATGCGAGAATATATGAGTCAGTACTGATAACGTATTTTAACGAATTCGTGTGGTGATCCTGGTAAACGAGATGACGCATACCACGGAGCGACACGCGACAGTTTTAGGACTACTGTGATCAGCTAAGCTTTACGGGTGACGTCTACAAAACGCATGCAAGTCACAGCTTCTGGACTGCAAACCATAGGTCAATTGTACCAACCAATCAGAAGCCGTGCGGCTCACACAGATGCTGAACAACACCCGAAATACTGGCATGCGATTGGCAGAGGCTTGGACGATCAATGAACTTGTTTTGCACATATTATTTAATCCCCCTGATTTCTTCCAATAAATGAACTGCTATTCTTGTGGCCTTTTCCTCGCGTCTCGGTTCCGTAGGATACTGTCGTGCTAGGGCCAGTGTGATTCAGTGCTTATGTGGCGTCCATGATTTCCAATTTGTGATTCGTACATCCAACAATTACCACAATTCAGTTCCATTGTTGCTTAAGGCACCCCGAGTCACCCTAGAGTTTAGATTGGTATTCCACTTACTGAAGCAACGCTCTTTGCACACACTGTGCCAGGAGTGACTTCGCGCGTTGGGTTCATCTAAAAATTGAATTTCTTTTTTGTCGCTCGATTAAACGAAATTACATTCATTTTTTTCAAGTTCGATGCCTTCAGGTTCAATATAACCTTTTTTCTGTTTATCAAGTTGTCAGATCTATGCCCCTTTTCAATTTCTCGCATTTCGTCCGAGAGACCGTTTGTTTTATAGCTGTTCTATGTACTATTCGCACAGAAACACTCAATTCAGGCACTGTTACACACAAACCCACCACTGTCGTCGATTAGTGTACACGATTAGGGTACACGGCCCGGGGAGAAGAGTCTGGGTCGCGTGATCCGAGTTTCCGGTGCCAAATCAAGGTCATCACAAACTAAACTCCACAAAACAACCCTCTTTGGGGCTGTCGAACACAATCCAGCACAGACGCCTGCAATGCACACGTAAGGCACATCCTGAAGTATCTTGAAAGCAAGAGAAAATACAAACAAGAATGCGCGCAAAAGTTTAGTGAGGCACGCACACGACTCACACTCGATCCTGAAATCCGGGTTATGTGTTCAACTTTAGTCCTGACAACGTCAAACTGAGAACAACCCCGTCCCAAACATAGAGATAAATAACTGTTTTATTATTTTTCGTACTCGACTCCTTTTATCTCTCTCTGTCTCTCTCTCTCACTCCGTCCGTTTATAGTCCAACTCATCAACCAACAGAGTCACGTTTTAGTCGGGTAAAGAGGTGTACATTTTTAAGCACTTGAACCGTGGTGTATTGTGATCCTGTTTCCGAAACCGCTTCACGTGTGCTTTACATCGTTAGAGCAAAAACATTAAATCAGGGCAAGCCTAACCTTCCCCCTGATCATTCAGGCCTTTTTGAATTTGAAATGGATTGATTGCAGCCGCCACCGTGGGAAATTATCGACGTTTTCTCGCCAGGATCCTGGATCCGTAGACTTCCGGACGGAGAACGGCAAGCTGGTTTGTGCAATCTCTAAATCGGCCCCCTCGTAACCCCGATTCCGGACAAATGACCTTGTAGACTAGGATCAACACTGCCTGTTTCTTTCTCAATCCACATTTGGCTGGCACTAACACCGATAAAGTCTGACACGGCTTGCAGCAGTCATTTAACTGAGATCGTTGGGCTACGCATTGTGCGGTCGGGCTCCGTGAGACACAGCAAACTGTGACCAAAAAAGGATGAATTGGGCTATGTTCATGCGTGTTCGAGTTGCGCGGTCAGGTCAAGGAAAAAAAATTAAAAATAGATTTGGTGAAATCAGGCAAACAACCATAAGGAATATACATCCAACATAATATGACAGCATCAATAGTAATTTTTTTTTACTTCTTCTATGTTAATTATTAAATATGCAACCGCAATTTTAGGGAGTGAGCTGGCCAACTCAATGACTAAGGAGAAGGTGTCGAATACACATAAAAGGGAGTTTGTGGTTGATGGACGTGGGATTTGCACAGACTATCTCCGAGACCCCGTCCTGGTGATCTTAACTAATTTAGTAAAAAGGTATAGCAATCGGTTAATCAGTCTCTTTATTCTCCGTGAATGAGCAAGTTGATGATGATGATGATGACGATGATGATGATGATGTGGAGGAGGAGGACAACAAGACCGTGGAAAAGCGAACAATTACGGTTCACGGCAGTGGAACAAGCTAGTGGATGTTGAACTTATTGCCATATAGAGGCAAGTAAACCACAACGCGATTCGCGAAAAAGACAAAATCAGGTGTCCTCAATTGGACAGTTCATTCATTCATTCCCATCTCTCCCTGAGTTCCAACTCATCAAAGGGTACTTGTGAAACAATTGCTGGTTATCATTGTGAAAACTACCGGCATTGGAGAGCTATCATGATTATAAATTCACTTTCACAAGTGAAGTTTATAAACTACAAACAATAACTCTATCCAGGCTATCTCACTGAGATCATTTCTGTTATGGTTCCCACATACATGCACACCCAATTGTGTGGAACGGGGATAAGCCGTATGCGTGTGTGTGTGTGTGTGTGTGTGTGTGTGTGGGTTTGGCGGTGGGGAGGACCAGCGGTTTCTGACGTTTGCGTGTAATGCGGTAATGTGTGCTTCAACACGTCCAATTTCAAGTTCTAGACTGACTTATGTGAAGTTAGACGTACCCGTGATCAGGCAAACCCAACGTTGTATGCAGTTTGGATGATACCTAGTAATTGCATTTGGTACCTTAACTAAGCCTTCATAATTGCGTCGTTCACAAAACTCAGCCCTTCAGAATACGCATCACGATTCTCGAGCCAAGTGAGGTTTATGTGTACTTTAACCCTCACAGGAAGCAGCAGTTCCAACAAGCACGCGAATTTGTCCCTGTCCCTGATCACACTTACTATAGTAGTCGGTGACGAAAAAGGTGAAGGACGACAAAAAACCATTAGTTAAATGGTTAACCAGTTCCGTTACTTGACCGGCTACGGATAAAAGCGTTGAAAACACATTAAATGCCTACTTGAAGTCGATTCTGTCCGTAGAAGTCAAGTCACGTTCAAGTCAGTAGTAGCTTTATGCACCGGAATGGGTGTATTTTCAGCAATTACACCATATTTGTGTAATCAAATTTACAAAATCATTACATAATGAAACTGAAAGCAATGAGGTGTTTGTCAATGAAGCAAGCGTTTGCGCAATTCTGTCGAATTTGTGTCCTTGTCTATAAGTTTACGTGCTAGATATGGCAGAACAGAATTGCGATAAGCACAGGTACGTGCAAATAAAAGTTTAAATCTGGAGCGTGTGGATGATGTAGATACAGTTTTTGAAAATTCGTTGTGTAATGGGTGGTGAGTGTTTGAGAGTATTTTGGCGGCGAAGTTTTCACATGCTTGTAGGTGTCTGTCAATGATAGAATCGGCGAGTTTACCCCTGACAATACCAGCACATTTATAGATGTGTTTCAGAGATCTCGCCAGTAAATAAAACTTTTCTTCAACATACCGGGAAAAACTACTGAAGAGCAATACAACCAGTGGGGTAGCACGCATGCATTCACAAATCTAACAATCAGCTTGTGGGGAACAGAAAGTAATCTCAATCGGACTACAAAAATATATTTATGCTTAAAGTACCCTTTTAGGTAAATGTACTACAAGTGGGACTGCGTTACTCCAGCTCCCAATCTATAGGGACCACAGATGGGATGGCTCTGCTATTCCTCTCATAGATCTCAGGCATTCAGTAGTCGTTTTGTTATTTTCTAAAAACACCACGTGTACCAGCCTGTCAAAGCCATCCGCTTCGTCAACTCCCACCCCTTAATCCCACGTGTGTCGGCAACGAGCATGTTTCCCTTCCTCCCCGACTACATTAGCAAGCCAATAATGGAGCCGGTTTTATTACACTAATTAAGGTTTTAATAGTTATCAAAGCACATCATTATCTTTTTCCGTGAATTTACTCATAAAAGAAGAAAACTACGCTGGTTTGTTTCCGTTATCCTTTTATCTGATCGTATTGATCAGCAAGTCATCTGATTGCGTTTCTCTAGTGATTGTGGCAATGGTAGTCCGAGCTCGGGGTACGAACAACGCAATACGGTTCACGGAATACGAATCAAAGATTGGAAGTCACGGAATAGATCACATAAGCGCTGGATCCCACTAGCACTTAAACGCAATATCCTACGTAACCGAGACGCGAGGAAAAAACCACAGGAGTAGTAGTTTATTTATTGGAAGAAATAATGGGGATTAAATAATATGTACAAAGTAAGTTCATTGGTTATCTGGAGTTCTGCCAATCGCGTTCCAGTATTGCTTGTATCGTTCTGCTTCTGGACCAAACGGTCTCTGATTGTCTGGTACGATCTGCCTACGGCATGTAGTCAGGACCAGTGGCACGTACGCGCTTTGCTGACGTCACCCGTGAAGCTTGACTGATCACAGGTGTCCGGAAACTGTAATACGTCGCTCCAGGGTATGCTTCATCTCGTAGGCCCGGATCACCACAGTTTCGCTTTCCTTGGAATGATATAAGGTTTTAGATGCAAAGCTTTGATAAAGTCCAACCATGTGACGGATGCGCAGGACGGTCGGTATTCGACCAAGTATTTATTTCTTCAAGCTAAAATGCAATTGTCAGTTCGAACCGGGGACCATGATGCGCCTAGGTTATTGTGACCTCAGATCTTGAGATAAATATAACACCATACTCAATTGCTGTTCATTAATCTAATCAATACATCGAGGAAATGCTTGAGCCATATCTGCAGCTATTGTCACTGATGATCATAGAAAATTAGGTATTTTGATTTGTTGCATTTATCGTCGTTTTCACTACATTTGATTTAGCAGTTTGATGCGATTTGATTACTCTACTCCAAACGATTCTACAATATGGATACAAGTGGAGCAAACTGCCCTTGTCGTGAGGTACTATTCACATATTTGAGTAACGTGCGAAATAGTGCGGCTGGTGGTGGTGGTTTGCTTTAAAGATCAAAAATGAACAAGACCATCGAGGGCAAAGCGCTGTGTCTCAAAGAACAACTATCGACCGCTCCGTGCAGTGTCCGGTGTGTTGCCAGTAACTGAGATGATATATTTCAAATCACATTTCTGTTACATGTATGCTAGATTAATGATACCCTAATCGTAATATGCAATAAACAACTTCCCTCGATTGAGCACCTCTGTAATGATTGTAGTAGTAGTAGTACGCACGGAATTGGGAATACAAACCACGCAATTGGAATCACCGGACACGAATCAAGGATTAGCTGTCATGCACTGGATTACGAAAGCACTGGATCGCAATGGCACGAGCTCGCAATATCCCAGGTGAACGAGACGCGAGGAAAAGGCCACGGGAATAGCAGTACGTAGTTCGTTTATCGAAAGAAATGAGGGCGAATAAATAATATGTACAAAAAAAGACTATTGGTTATCTAGGCTTCCAGCAATCGTATTGCAATACTGCTTGCATAATCTTGCTTCTGTTTGCATTGTCTCGGATTGGTTGGCACGATCTGCCTGTTGCGTGTAGTCGGAAGCCGTACGTGTGTCACTAATGTCAGTATTCAAATTTGATGTGTCCGAAAACTGTGACGCGCCGCTCCAGGATAGGCGTCATCTCGTAGGCATGAATTACCACAACCACCTTGTGGAATTATAACACCGTGTGAAAATCATGACCGAATTTGAGTGTGTCACTTAACTGGAAGCAGAGAATACTCACCTCAACCGATAAACTAAGCATTTGACCACGCGAACACAACGCGATGCTTGTGGTCACACGCAAACAAACACATATCTACTTCCTCAAATGAATGACCTTAAACGAAGCTAATGGCTATCATCGTGTAAACATTTTTTGCATGAAATGCTACAAATTCAAACGGAACTATCGGACACTGTGTAGTAATAGTAGTAGTAGTAGTAATACGCACTGAACTCGAAACACGGACCACGTAATATGAATCACGGAACACGAATCAAGGATCAGCTGTCACGGACTGAACACGGAAGCACTGGACTGTAATGGCACTAGCACGCAATATCCGACGTGACTGAGACGCGAGGAAAAAGCCACAGGAATGGTAGTTCGTTTATTAGAAGAAATGAGGGCGATTAAATAATATACAAAAGAAGATCATTGGTTATCCAGGCTTCCACCAATAGCGTTTCAGTGTTGCTTGCATCATTCTGCTTCTATCTGGGTCGCACTATCTCTGATTGGCTGGCACGATCTGCCTATGGTGTGTAGTCAGAAGCAGTGACACGTACGCGTGTCATTGACGTAACTTTTGAAATTTGATTGATCACAGGTATCCAAAACGGTAACGCGCCGCTCTCGTAGGCATGGATCACCACATACTAGTTTGAATCAAAGCCAACACCGTATTGCACCTTCCACTAGGTTGCTTGAATTCAAACCACTATAGTTTCACATTCACAATAAATAATCATCCTCTTCGATATGTTACAACGTTCCTCACAGACTCGTCAATGACTGATGAGCATTATTACCAATGATCAGAAATTAGCGATCAATATATCACAAGAGAGTGTTAGTTAACACTGTCCAACATCAGACTTAGGTAGAAACTCATCCCACAAAATCTGTCTTAGTTACGTAATTGCCAACGCTTCAGTTTATTCGTGATTAGTATAATGGACTGATCCTTGGTTTATTTTATGACCATTTTCCTCTCTTCAGAGCCCGTAGGTTACGCAGAGACCTGCTATTATGCGAGAACTGCACTCCGTCTAATTCCGTCCACGTCGTGGTGAACAGTAATGAACTTCGTAAATGATTCGTTTTCATTTGAAACAATCCACATTCGGCTCCCGCCTGTAGGCACAATCCTCACTGTTCATCTAGTCAATCATACACTCGGGAAGCAATACGGTCTCCAGTTTTGTTCTTATTAGAGCTCATCAGTAGTGCATATCCACCGTCCCTTCGTCCGGGCTTTCAACCACGGTGTGTGTTACCACCGTATCAACCAGCTCACACCGCGGCTGGCCAGAATAACCAATTAGAGTTCATTTGATTGTAGTCTTCTGTCAGTAATGGGCTCAACAGCAACGAAAAAAGACACAGTATACTACATATCTGTTAACTCCCATCGAAAGCCTTCCCCAAGGTCAGGTCTGACTTGTAAGTTTGAATGTGTATGGTGGTCCTAGATTACGGGATGCCGCAAATCTCGGGGTGACGCGTTACAGTTTCCGGACAACTGTGATGAGTCAGGCTTCCCAGACAATGTCAGCACATCGCCCACACGTTGCAGCTTCTGGTCTACGAACCAATGGTACCGACTAATCAACTGCCGTGCTACCCCGACCG
>UZAN01040051.1:0-20272 GCA_900618425.1 Echinostoma caproni | reverse complement strand
AGTGGTACCGACCCGGAACAATACCGATAACCGAACGTCTGCATATCCCGTTTGCTGAATATTGCGGACCGATGGTGTTGTCAGACGCAGATGGAACCGCTGACCGTGTATTTGGTTGTCCGGCGCATGCAAAAGTACCTATTTGGACTGCATTTCACGATTGTGATAGACCATCAAGTACTGCAAAACTATGTACGCATTCGTCCATCAGTTCCTATTGATCGTCCAGTCACGTGAAACATTGGTTCATAACAGACACTGACCAAGACTGTGCCAGGTCGTTTTGTCCGTGATCCAGCTTGACCTAGTTTGGGGTCATCGTTTATAATCACCTCGCAAGCACTGACGATGCTACCTCGGCTGGTGATGAAGCGTTTGCAAACTAATTGCAAAGCTCGGCGAACAGGTGAAATGGAATCGTGTAACCAATTGATGTGTGTATTCTCACGACCTTTCGTTAAATGGTTAACCCGACTCCGATCAGTACACTGTCTTGTGTATTGTGATTTCTTGTGTTGGGTTACGGGCGACTAAGAATCGCGTCACGATTGGAATTCGGTCTTAAAAAAACTGATGACAAAAACAAATCGACTGCCACACCGACATCCACCAAGATTCAGAGGTCAGGCATTGCAGTGGTTTTTTACGATTACGACATTTCAAATGACAATTCGTCGTGTATATAGCAAATGAAGCCTGAACTGGAAAGCTCTAAGCACTGGACAGCTGTTTCGACCCGTTTGGGTCTCACCAGCAGTGTGAACCCATCGACCCGACCGGGGATCGAACCCGGGACTTCGTAGGCAGGACGCAAGCGTGCTACCACTACACCAACGGGCAGCCAATCAGACCGTTTTTCATTTACCATTTACACGATATAGCACGATTACGACATTGTGCACCGTCCAGGTAAAAGGAACCCATTTCAAAAACTATGTGCTCTTGGAACGGAGAAAAAAACCCTCGTTCATTGCCTCTCTACCGGGGGCGTGGCGAATATGTACGGACGAGACCATTGATACAGAATTGAGGTTTATTTGAGATGGTTTCCTTCAAAACCGATACCCAGAGAGATTTGTGGACAACATTTTAGGTAGTCACCGGTTGCCAAATTAGACCAATACTACGGAGAAGAAACCGGTTTACATATCGTTACCTGTCATTGATGACATAACTGCCGATATGGTGACAGAAAAGCTGAGAACAGTTGTAGAAAAAGAATTCCCTGCAGCAAAACTGCGTATTGTGTTCATCTCCAAACCACATCTGTGCTTTCAACCCAAAGATAAATTGTCTGTTTCTGCCGTCTCTTTCTGTGTGCACTCATTTACCTGTTCCTGTGGGGCAAGGTACATTGGCCGTACGAGCAGATGTTTATCTGAACGAGTCCGTGAACATCATCCGGCCTGGTTGAATAGTGAAATAATTAGGATCATCAACAGCTCAATAGTTTCACATCTAGTGGAATCAAACCACGAAGTTAATGTGGCCGAGGCGCGTCGACCCCTCTACTTGGTTTGCACCCACCGATCTAAGAGGATCAGGAGTCGCATTTCCGGCCACAGCGGAAGCGATTGGAATCCACTTGCATAATTCTCCCCATCCCCCTATGCTCCCGAAAACAATTCGTAAGAATATTCGATCTTCCATGACCAACACCACACATGACAGAGCCAATACCCACCCATAGTGACCCAAGCCATTGCGCGTTTGTGAGGACCAAAGTGTGAGCAACATCATCCGGTCATGGAACTGGAATGTTGATTATTTCTTTTCCAACTTGTCATGATTTCTCCTGCTCCCCCTCCCTTCTAAACAGTTTGATATAAATTGTGATGTATTAGCCTGTAGAAGAATCACCGCAAACGAGCTTGTTCGCTACTTTGTGTTTTCTCACAATGGGTATTGATGATATATTCGGACAATTTAACAGTTTCGTTCAAAAATAACTGTATTTTCGCAACTGGACTTTTTCGTTGAACTGGCCTCGCTTAGCTGGAATCATTCATCTTCATGAGTGAAACAATTAAATAAAGACCATGGACAGAAGTCTTTCAATCAGGACAAAAAGGAAACTGATTAAGTGAGATTTATGTTTTCCTGGTGTGTGTAAGTGAATTAGTATATTCCAGAACAAACGGCCTCTATGGTTTACACGAACACATTTTCAATTCTTCAAAATCTGTACCTCCTCGGTTCAAACCTAAGTTTGAGTACCATATGGAGGTAACCATCTTTGTCGATCCTTTTCCTCCAGGTGTATTTAAACCCATTACATGGACTTTGACTAAATGAAAAATGTATTTTTCATCATCAATTTGAAGACGGACTCTAACGGTGATAAACTGCACTTTTGGTGTGTCTTTTTCAAGTAAAACTAAGCTTTATGCATCCCACGTGTGATTTTTCAGCGATTTTCATGAGAATACATTGAAAGTGAGGGGGGGAGGTGTAGGTGGACGTAACAGTGTGTGAACCAAAAAGGACAGCGCGCCGAGAGCAAAAAGACGACAATGATACTTTAAAAATTCATAGATAAACTAGCTCATGAGATGTTCTACCCCACCAGTAACATTGATATCCGATTAAATAAAAAGCTGGAAAGAAAAAGAAGGATGCAGTTTCTACATGTGACGGTGTGGGAGGTAGGGAGCTTGTAATGGGAGCCGGTAGGGATTTAAGAAGTTCACTGTGCCATTGTTGATCTCCGTTATTCAAGATTCAACTATGCTTCCACGTCCGTCAATATGGTTGCACATAATGAAATCTACCAGGACCTTTCCGGTTATGCCACAACATGAGAAAAGGTGTTTCATGGATCTGAAAATTATTATAAAAATTGCTTATTTCAGGCCGAATAAAATTTAGGGTAGCAGTACAGCCAATGACGGAGGATGCGTTCGTCCACGAATCCGAAAATTACATTTGAGGCAATTGCACATGAGACTTCACGATTTTCAGATTGTTCAATGTTTGATTCGCCCTACACCCCATACGGATAATGTTGAGTTCTACACCAACTCAGAACACGAGTTTCATTCGATTTGCAGTTTTTTCGCATCTGGCCTAAGCATATAGATGTGACAGCAGCAACGTAGAACATAGAATAGGACGTATGTTAAAATCCAACCACCACCGCTTGATTCACCATTGTGTGTTGTATAGCAGCGCTTTGGTAGACCATTTCCCCTTTCTAAAATTATAACATTATTAATTAAATGAAAGAAAATATAAAAAGAGCTCATCTCGGCAGTTCTGTTTTTAAGTCGCTGGTCACCTCCTGGGGATTGAATGTATGTATATATTGTATTTATATTGTATATTCAATAAATAACAGTAGGCATATATTCTCTCGATCGAGTCGAGCTCAGCAGTCAGTGTTTCAACTCTCAAACTGAAATTTTGCTCTCCTGCAGGGACGCAAGAATTACGTTCTGTTGACGAATATCCGAAAAGAACGAAATAGCTTTCCAATGCTCTTTATCGCCCGCCGCAGAGATCCATCTTACAAACAACAAGTATTACTATCAGTTATACTGTCTACAGTAGTGGTACTGGTAGTAGTAGTAGTAGTGTTATAATTCCAGATGATGGTGCTGGACGAGGATAATTGTTTATTGGGAATTTCAGGTGGAATATCACCAATTTGCCGTACATAATACAAAACATCTCATCAGAAACATACCATCATCGTTCCTGGCGGCACACCGGGTGATGCACAGGGTAGTCGGTAGCTATTCTTTCAGACTCATTACTTGGCCCTGGTGGTCTTGTTATATTTTTGATCATTGAAAGGAATCGCCAACTATGTCACTTACTAATCACAAGTGAGCAGTATCTCACAACAGTAGGAGTAGTAGTACGGGTAGTGATTGTCAGCCTCAGGAAAAATGGATATTTTGCCGATCGCCTGAAATAATCTAACCCACCGTACACAGCAGAAGTTTTGTTTGGACGCAGTCGACCAAATGCAAACAGTAGAACTATCCTAAGCATTTCAACCCGGTGATCAAACATGTCCGTGTCAGGTAACGGAATCAGAAATGGCAAATACCTCCAAAGATTATATTCACAGATCAAATGAATAGATATAAAAGAAACCGGTTGAGAACGAAAGCGAGTCACAATCGATCGATGAATCGCACGATATGTAGCAGGAACAGGGCTCACTCATAGACAGCGAAGTGGAAGCTTATCCGACTGCTAGAAAAACAAAACCGGAATGACAACGACTAAGAAGCCGAAGCAGTCAATATGCTATGATAATGCAATTTAATGAGAATGAAGGATAGATTTCGCATGGAACGTTTTGCAGGCAGTGAAGCTTTGTTGCTGCTGCTGATCTGTTCTCAATGTTGGACCGAGACCGTAAGACGGAGACCCTGAGCGAACCCACACCGTGATCGTTCAATCGCCATCGTATTTTTCCTCTAGCTCTTTTATTTTTTCTGGTTTGATAATTTTCCGAGAACTGCTACGGGAGTGTTTGATCAAACGTTTGAAATATTGATAAGGCTCTCATTGTTATTTATCGGTGATATGATTCTTCCCTTGATGTGCATAATATCAGTCTTCTGATCGTGCTAAACATTTGATTTGATCATCAGGATATTTGTTCTTAATAGCTTGAACTAAGCAAGTGTCACGTGCCGTGGTTCAGATTACCTATTCGATCGACAGAATTGTTCTAAGAGACCGGCTCTATAGAAAAACAAAATAAGTCTAAACCAGCAACAAAGTATCATATGCGATTATCACTCGTTATTAAGCTTTTTATTTATTAACGGTCTTGACTTCAGAATACCGAGTAGCAAGACGAAGTAACGACCTTACAGCCATTGTGTTTGGGCTGATCGTGAATTCTCCAAGGGGTTTTCATATTTCAGAAGAGAAGCATTTTGCACTGAATTATATATGTTTAGGTACATAAATGTGCGTAAATTCATCAACGGATATCGGAAGATAGCTTATGCAATCCAGATTTGTGAGCTATTGATGATCAGTAAAATGAAACCTACCCTAAATTAACTCGCACTTTAAAGAAAACCTCTTTGCAATTCTCTAAATCAACATTTAAATATGCTCCAAAATGTTACGGGTCTGTCGGTGAAACTGCATTTGTCTTACGAGGCTACGAAACAAACAAGTCTATACCACTGTTGCATCATTTTAATGATCATAAAAGTTTTCGTGTAGTTTTCAGTTAACATTTATTTGCAGTGTTGCACCAGTAGGAATGCACGTAATTCGGCAGAAGTATATTGGAATTCACAAGAATTAAAAGGCTGTGCATGAGTGCATTATGCGAAAATAAGCTCAGTTCAGAATCTTCCGTGCATATCTTACCTCACTAATTTGCTAGTTTTGCTTCATCGAACCCAAGATGCTGCTGCTATGCAAAATAGAAATTAATCCACCTTCTTCACTTCGAATCAACGAAGACAAGCCCATCTGATGATTTACTATGTTTAAAAATATCCGCTTCTGTTCAGGTATTCGAAACCCTCTCAATATTCTTTTATTACTTTAACTGCTCCACAATTGGCACGGTTGGTGTAAACTTCAGTCCACATTGAACGTTTGGAAATACTCAATGAATTACTCACGAGTAGCATGATTAACAGATGAAAAATGACGTCACCTCATGAGTCGAGTCTCATTATTTCCATATTTACAATACACAACGTGATCGTAGTTGTGGTTGTTCCCGTAATAGGTTACCACTTAAATTGTTCATACGAAAAGTACTAAATGGGTACCACTGATCATGGAAACAGAATTCAGTAGTCATTCTGCGGATCACGGTGAAAAACCCAATTTCCAACAATCCGTAATGACTCAACTCCTGCCTGAACCCATGTAATTATGTAAATGTACATATATGGTATACTTATGAGAAAATTCGACCTATTTGTTGTACGCAGGCAGATGAGTGTGAGCACGAAATTGATGGCCAATAGTATTTCTGCCCATATTGTGTTACTTTATTCGCATTCCTGATGGTGAAACAAATGTCAGAGGTGGACAAATGCTCCTCCGCTAAAAAAGGCAGTCAGCCAGTCAGCCCACATATGGTATTCATTTTGTTTTATTACAACATACTGCGTAGATAGCTGATTGAGAGCACGCGAAATTGATGACCAATATCAATTTTGCTCATATTGTGTTACTTGTTTTATTCAAATGGATCAAGGGTAAGGGATGTTTTCGATAAATCCTTAAATAAGCGGATTCGGAGATAGTTTGGCAGTTTGAGTGAAATATAGATAATTGATTGTTTTTATTTCCCTATCAATGTTGCCCTTTTTTAACCCTTAATCTCAATTTTTCCAATTTAGGGAATTGTATTTGGTAGAAATTAAGCGGTCAAATCCGAGGAAAGCTGAGCGTTGGTGGAATTTGCCTCACCAAATCATTCAGGATCACGGTTACAACAGCCATAGCCATGGGCTCATGTTCACGTTTACTCCTATGCATGACCATCTTATAGTGAGCCACATTTGAGCTTCTTCCTTCTCTTCTAAACTTTACTTTATCACCTGTCGAGGTCAGAGCGTCCTGCGTGCGGGCGGTTAGTACCATTTTCCAATAGAACCTTCATTTTACCTAGTAACTCACTTCAGTGAACTTTGTTTTATTAACGGATGAATCAGTTTATTTAGAATGAACGGATTTTTCAATACGACCTGTCCAACCTGATGTGTTATGACAGAAACTTCGAGCACGTTAAGGGAATACTAGTAAACCGAGACTGATGGGTTAGTTTAAACTTACATAAGCAACAGTTTCATTCATGTTAGGGTTTATTAGTACCGCGTATCCAGCACCCTGTCCGGAGGAGCACCTCGGACTACTCAACTGGAAGACAAATGTGTTGTTGTTGTGATAATTAGATCACCCGGCTTGAACATAAACTACAAAACTCAATTTTGTTCGGATATAATTATATATATATATATATATAATTATACTTTCGTGTTTTCGATGACATGAGGATTGAAGCTGAACTAAGGAGAAAAGTAGGTTGCAATAAATACGTAATATCCTACACAACCAGGCTACATAACTGAGTTAACTGGATAGTGTACGTGCATATATATTTTTTCTGCTCGATATTTTCGGATTCTATGGCTTTTCTGAACTTAGTCCGCTAGTGTGGATAGCTAACTTTTCTGGGGCTTGAATTCAACCTTCGCGAAGATTAGAAATGTTTTGTTAGGTTTTCATTCCATGAGGAACAGCTTTGAAGTCTCTTGTTGAGTAATCTTCAACCTTCATACTTTTCGCCGTTTCATTTTGGGTCAACCACGACAAAAATGAAGCAAACGGTCCAGCTTAAAAAAGAGCAAACAAACCGTTCGACTGAGCTTGTGAGGTGCTGATCACATTTTTGAGTAGGTTGCACGCACCAAGAAGTGATTGTTGGAAAACTGAATACTCTAGTGGATTGAATGATTCATTGTTGCAACTAGAAAAGAGACAAACAGACTGTCAGCCTGACAATCCTGAATTAAGAAAGGATCACGAGTGTACCAACCAATTGTTGCAATTAGATGTTTTCTTCTATGAATGCTTATTTTCTTCTATCCGAAGCTATTTTTCAAATAAACAACTCTCCCCGTCTCGACACTGCCTTGTGGAACTTTAACATTTCGTACCGTCTTTAGGATTAAGCTTTCATGGCCTGCTGCTGTTGAGGATGGGGACGTGTGAACTTTTCATGGAGGAGTTCAAAGACATTGTAGAGCTGGTGGAGATACGGTCGGACCGGGGTAAGTTGACTGCCCTTTGAGGGCTTCTAAACGGTTGGGAGTGAGCGGTTTTCAAGGCGGCCGATAGAACATGGAGTGAGCCGCCGAAGAGGATACCCTAATCTCGGGTTTCGATAACACGGGCGATCGCCAGGAGGTATTGCGACTTCTGTGAACAGCGCAGCTGGGAGTTGATAAGGACCTACTGTCGCAGTCCATGGCCGTGCACTACCTGTTAAATGGAGCGCCCCCGACGGTGAATGAAGCTGCGCGTTCGGAATCACTCCTTGCTGAGAGACTTGCGGGGGACGGCATGGATAGTTGATTTGGGGAATATCATGCATGCGTTCACACCGGCGGATGTCACGAGGGATTTCACCGAGAAGTTCACTAATATCCTGGCAACGCAGGGTCATTGTTCCACTCTACAGGAGTTATGACGACATCCAAGAATCTGATAGAGTAGGTGGCGCATATCCGAACAGATTACAATCAGAGAGCCGTCAAGAAGAGAAATTTTGACCGTGAACAGCCAGAGTGCTGACAGAAAAATTGCCCGAAAATCATTGCAAGTGATCCGTCGGGCAGCCTTGGTTGTCCCTGGATAAGGCCTTCTCAGAATTGGTTGATCGTCATTCAGTCCAGACACATTAGGGACCAGACAGAGCCATGTTCATTTAACAGATGCGTCGCAGATTCTTTGGCGAAACCTGTGTCAACTGAGTTAGTTAGGAAAGCGTACGAAACCATCTAGTCAGTTGATTGAAGTGAATATGTGTAATCTGCGTGTTTGCAATGCCTCAGTCAAGATGCTCAAAATGAGACGAAACGAGATCTGCTGTAGTGAGAAATCGGGCACACCGGTAAACACAAAGTGGCTGTAGAGACCAAACAAATAATGTCACACGGAACATTCAGAACTATCTCAGCATCATTGTGAGTTGATTTATTGCATGGTTGAATGATCACTTTTATCCCATCAAGACAGTGATGATTTGTAAGTTTGGTTTACACTTCCTAATACTAGGACGCTTTAATTTGATTTGTAATAAAGAAAATGACACACTGAAAGTTTATTGATATTGTCCATAGATTTGTAAGTTAAACTTCAACAGTTTGTTTGAGCCTACTGTTAGGTATGTGGAACATCTGGATCGCTTTGTGCAGCATCGACGAAATGTTTTTTTCTGTTCAAAGAGCGGGCTAAATATTATTGGAATTGCTGTAAAATTTGACGTAGATATTAAAACGTAAATTTGGAAGGCTTTAAAGCATGAAGGTGATAACAATGAACAAACGCAATAAATTACAAGCGGAACTAAAGCGAAAAGCAAAAGTTGTCTTACAGAAAGATACAGCGTATACCAACTGTGCACAACAAATATGGTAATGAGTTAATACTGAGATGAAGACATGAACATAGAGTTGGATTGCAGGGGAAAAATGATGTCCTCTAGATATCAGATATTTTCCGGATTTCTACCTGCAACTGATTTCACTGGAAGCGTCTACGTACCACGTTTGGTATCTTTCAAAATGGGTACTGGATTTGTTTCCTTTTGGTCTGTCAAAACGGTTTTACATCCAAGTCCAATCGCTATCACGTGAATCCTTTTGGGTATTATCACCACAGTTAATAAACTGGGATGCGATGCTTCTGGGTTACTCGTACGGGGAGTCGGGTGGGGACGTTCATGTAGCCTGTGAAATCACAGGAACAAAAGGGTAAGCACCGATCATTCTTTGCTGCACGCTGGCCAACTGGAAAACAGGATAATCCGATATAGTGGAAGAATAACACCATGAATGTCCTCACTCTCCGGGTAATGTTACTCATGCATGAAAAATGTGTGTGGGTCTCCAGGCGACGCTTCCATTTAGCAAACTTAACGTTTCAGAATATGCCTTAACAGCCTAACAGTAGTATAACACATTATACACTCCTACTAAAACATTGGAGACAGATGATAAAGCAAAAATGCTTGTATTTTATAACTTCATTCACTGGCTAAAAAGTTACATCATCTGCAGACAACCATCATATCCTCTTGAAAAAAGGTTTGTAAAATTGGATAACGTGTTTGCTTCTTAAGCCACCTGTTACTCCAAAGAATAAAGTCATAGAAATAACATAGATGGCTTTGGTATATTTATCTCGATGTGGCCGAATTGCATCATTACAGAATATGAAAATTAAGAAAAGTTCAATGAAAAGAAAGTTTGCCTGTTTTTCTGGAGTGATTGAATAATAAAACAGTACGGGTTAGGTTTAGATTACATAAAACCCTAGATCAATATGTAAACAATAGGTTTATGAGAATATTTTCTTTTGGAGTACATGGTTTTAAGGCCGGAACAGATAAAAAATATACCCATTTCTTGATCGGTTGCGCTTCCAGCAAATCCGATAAGAACTAGTACATAAATGTCGAAACTGATGCAAACGTTTCACATTGTCGAGGATGCATAAGTCTGTTCTTTTTCCCAAAATAAATGTAATGCTTTTCGGTGCGTGTACTCCAGTACCCCCCGTGCAAGACCCGCCTACATAAGCAGCATATTTTTCAAAAGTGCTGCTCAAAACTTTCACGATTAAAATTACGAGTAAACGCAACTGGGAGAATCGCGGCAAATGTACCACCTAAATGCTTGGAATATTGGAAGTAGTCAGTGAAACGTCTTGAAGACTATGTGCTCTAATGAAAATATTTGCTTAAAGTACAGCCCTAACGAAAGGACTTTAATGGAGATACTAAAATCCGAGGTTTACACAATCTAGTCTGCATCATTTCAGTGCATCTGAAAATATAAGTGTATTGCAATTTCAAGTTATCGTTATTATTTCTCGGCCGCCTACATCATCAAAATCGAGGGTGACTTCGTCAAAAGACAATTAAATTCTTTGCCCGGTCTCAGGAAACAGTGAACGGAAACGGTGAAAGTGTGACTTCGAAGAACGTGCTTCTCAACGTTACAGTTCTCACGTTTGCAAAGATTTTGGAGGAATACAGATCTGTTTGGAGATTAACCTTGTTTGCACTTGTTCTTGTCCTCATATCCTGTCTTTTTTGGTCATGGAATTTCGACTACTCAAAATTTTATTGCATATGTGTATAGACAGAGCGAAACATCCCAAGATTCCTTTGGAATACCAGTGTTTGTTTCACTTCTGTTCGAGGAGCAAAAGTGAAATCAAGTTCGTTGTAAAGTTGACTATAACAGAACGAACGCAGTTTTAGCGTCAAAAATAATTTGATCACGTTCGGATGATGTGTGCCAGAGGTCGGTTTCCAACAATCATCCCGGATTTCAAAACTCGAATTGTTTTGATCCACCTACAGAATGTGGTGTGAGTTGACCTTGTTGGTACCTAATCTGGTCACTGATTTACCAAAGAAGAGAATACTGTAAGTAGAACAACATTGTGGCTCATGGAACCATTCCAAAGTCAAACGTTTTGAACGATGCATCACCACAATCACTCAAGTTCATTTATCTCGAAAGAAGACAATGCTTTATGGAAGCTTTAGTGATGCAATAGAATTCATTTATTGATAGATTTGACTGCTATCCTTCGTACTTCACCTTCACGCATAATCCCCAGTTTATTGATTCGACCATACATTCGGAAGCCCCAGGCTCGTGTTTCGCTTTGATTAGAGCTCATGAGTAATGCATATCCACCGTCCGGTCCGAGATTTGAACTCCGGAAGGTGTGTGTGTGTGTGTTACCTCTGTGCCAACCAGCTCATGCCATGCCTAAACCAAATTGCTTATTCTTACTTGTTCCGGTGTTGTCTTTAGTTTTATTAAGTCAGAACAGCTTGTAGTCACAATGAAAGACAACGAGGTTTTTATGTCTCGATCAACTGACCTGATTGTCTAGAAGCGAAACCTCAGCTCCATCACGGGAACCGTTTTCTGGTGACCGAGTACTATGTTCAAGAAGATACTTAAGTGCTCCAGTTGATGGCGTCCAAAAGAATTTTACATGATTACAAGCTGACCATATTTGGTGAGTCAACGGTCACAAACTATAGTCTTGTGAATATAATAGACAGTTGACGGACGAAGCATATGTAGGACAACTACGCGCTAAACGGAACATTCAAGAATCTTGAATATTTCCCTTCACTTGACGCCTCCTGAAACTGCCCATCGAATCACCCAAACAGTAACAACCACGTTATGTTGCTGCAAATACACAACTAAGTCTGTAAAACTCTTTGCTATCAAAAAGCAGTGAAACCTTCGCAAAGTTCTCTACAAGAACTCTGTTTCATACAGCTTTTACAAAACGCACTGCCAAATTTACCATATGTGAAATACAACTCCCTGTGGAATGTTTCTACTTAGCAAAAAACGGTGCTTGTAATTTGCACATGGGGATGCAGCCAAACAACTATCAACTATCGTCAGTGAGCTTCCATTCTGTGGATGGTAGAATCATAAAACAGTACATAAGAGAGCAGTTGTTCGCACACATCAAATTCCACGATCAGGTGAACATATATAAGCATAGATTCCGGAAAACAGATCCTGTCTCCCAAATTGTTCACTTATACATGAGGTACAGGTGGAAGAATAGTTCAAGGTCATCCAGCTGATGACATACCGGGCTATTAACTCGGCTCCATGCCAATGAGTTTTGCAGTGCACTCGTGGTACAGTTATTGATGAAAGTCACCAGTGATCGTCGTCGAAATCCAGAAATCGCTCATGTTAATGGCGTTTGACTAATGTAAGAAAGAACAAACAAGTGAACATTATTACACAGGTGTTGTATCTGACGTGGAAACAATTCTGGTTAAATTCAGGGTTTTGTGCGAGTTTGATCAATGCCTGTATGTGGGACCGGNCTCGTTGAAATGGTGTTCTTTGAGATAGATCACTAACTTGTAGTATGTTGTCGGAAGAAACAAACCATAAGTGAAAGCGCTACATTGCTCTTCACAATAGGGTGGCAAGGGGTACGAGAATGAAGTCCGATCCAAGTAAAAAAGAAACGCAACATGCTCAGATGGGAAGTGTCACGAAGGCTTCAATAAGGAGAACTGACGAGTAAGGATTATGAGACCTTTGCCATGAGAGCACTTGTACCTGCGATTTACGAAGACGTGGTGCGGTCGTTTGACGTGTGAGACTTCTGGAGTGATTACTTGGAATGTGACATAGGAACATTAAATAAGTTTACACCTCTAGAGAGACCAAGAGTAAAGATTTTGTTTAGTTCAATAGGTGAACAATCGAGAAACATTAAACCGCATGAAATAGATCTAACGGGTCTAGGCAGGTATGCTAACTAACCTTTTCCACCATGGAGAGTACTGATATCCCGGCTCTTCTATTACTGACCAGAAAGAATACAATTTTCATAAGAACACGGAAGATATGATTCTTAAAATATTAGGCTATGATGAAGAATGACGTTAGTCTTAAAAACGTTGAACTTGTGTTGGTTCATCACATCTCACCAGAGGTTGTCTGTTCGATTCACATCACCCACATCTTAATCCATTGTTTTCTTTCAGTCTAATGGGAGCCTTTTGTATGGCAGCTTCCTGCAAATTTTATACACCCTTGTGAGTTCCACAACATAAGCAAAAACGAAGATTATATGCCAAGTTGCCAAAATGAAACGGATTACCGTCTGTATTTTGTTGCCGCATGTCATCGATCACTTTTGCCTGCAGCGCATCGTAGACTGGAATAAATTGGATTATATTTTCATCAAGGTAAAACACTAGACCGAAGAAAGATAAGCGTTCTTTTATTTTAAATAATACAATTATACTAGCACACACTTTTCGCTCTAGTATTTTTCCGCTGAAACGTCCAGCTACACCACCTTTTCAACGTATGGTAAATTGTGAGGAATAACCGAGATGGTTATGGCAACTCGTATTCGTGCCTGTTGAGGTCACAGCATTGCTTGGTTCGTGTACATTCAGGAGGCGTGCCGAGTGTAATCACGTGAGTTGTGAAACTGAAGTAACTATAGTCGCCGTGATATGTTGTATTCCTGCAGTATGGGTGTAACTTTAACCCCCTTCAAAAACTTTCTTGCAAACATGAAGGTATGTTCATCAACCACTTTCGCTGTTTCGCATTGCTCTTTTTCTGCTACCTACGAAAGGGAAAAAGAATGTTTTCGGCTGTTCTTTTTTTAAGCTGCCGCTCGGCTCTGGTTAGATAGGTGGTCGAGTTCCCCTAACGGAATTGGCAGAAGTTGTGGAATTTGGCATAACACCAAAGCAGTTGCTTGGTAGCAGAAACCGTTTTTCGGTCACATTTGTAGATGAAAGCCGGTTCTACTGTGTTGCATGTTTGTTTGATGGACCCGGTTAGGTGGTGTTCTAAGATATTGCTCACATCATAATCCTAGCAGCCTTGAATTCAACATTGATACATTTTATTTGTGCGGTCGAATATTAGAAGATTGTAAGACGATGTCCTGGGTTGCCTCCGCCTGTCACACACAATTGATGTTTAGGAAGCAACCGTGACAAGCAACGGTGACTGACAATCAATGTGTACCGTGGTTGTGGCACTAACGGAGCACTTCAAAGTTGGAGATAGAAATGTCTACGATTAAGATAGGTATTCCCTGGTCATTATTTTGAAAGAATGATGACATCATGTTATATGGCATATTTTTTTATCCCGTTGGATTTGAAAAAAATTTGGAACTGTTTGTCGTCTTGTACCTGACTGTGGGCTTGCCGAAACAAACCGAATAAGCTACCCTATATATAAAATTCTGTGGAAAATTTGGTCGATCGTTTATTCCAAGAAATCCTGTGAGGACGCTCCAAAACAACTATTAGGTTTTTGACATAATTTATTTTAATAATTTTATATTAGAAGAAGAAAACGATAGTCAATGCAAGACGACAATCTGAGTAATCAATTGTGTACAAAAAAATGTGTAACGTCCGGGGTGTCAAAGGGGTTGCTTTCAAAATTGTCGCCTTTGACACTTTATTTTCATACAATTAAACACCATTAGGTGTGTAAATGCTTCGGCTTCATTGGAAATTTGATGCTTGACTTCTGTCCGTTGACTGGTATGGGTTCTTCGTCGTCGATACTTCCAATCCTGGGTGCGATTTCCTTAAATCGACTTGCAATTGAGCAAGTACCGGTACCTGGTAGGATGCGGGATCAAAGTCACGCATAAACCGATTTCATGCCCGTGGAGAATTATTTCAAAAACAAAGCATAAAACACCGGAGAAGGATCACTGTGATATTATCGGCACAAGAAACTTAAAGAACAGTCCAGACAAACTGAGAGAATAGTATAAACTGGGATTTCTGATTAAGACCTGACCGATGGTCACCTAATTCACTCAAGGAACACCGAAAGAGGCACAGTGGACCTCGGATGAGTGAGAATCGTTAACCAAAACGGATCGAAAAATGGCGGATAATTTTTCGAGGGTTGGCATAATTCGAGAAACTAAATTGATAATCATCTGAGACAACTCAAGGATTGAATGATGCAACAAAGTAAACGTCAAATCTCAAAACGAAAACATAACTAGGGACCCCCAATCGTGACGAAAAAGATACCTCCCAATTTCGCCAGTCCCAATGCGGGCTAAATCGAGAAAACGGTGTAGTGATACGCACCACTGATGCCTATCCTAGTGGGGTTTTATGTGGTTTGCCAATCCAAGTCCCAGGTCTTAGTTGCCGGTTTCCATCGCTGAATCGCTAGTCCTTGTGACTGTGGACTTCACTTCGCCCGTTGTTCATTACAACAAATAAGTGTAGTGAAGTGAAAGGGGTCAAAAACTTCAACAAAGAAGAATCCTTAGCAATTAACGGACACAAGCAGAACACCACTATGCAAGCGGGAGGTGAAACTATCACCTTGATTGGTGATAAATCATTATAAAAAGGTCACTCGCCTCGATGGACAGGCCGATTAGATCAACGAATGTTTAGGAAGGGATTCGCGACCGTACACAGCCTGCCAGGGGAATATAGAAAATGGAAAAACGAACGGCGGTGGCGGTGGTGTTTGGATTCGGGACCCCCTGATGGCTTTTTCGACGAGCTAAACACTTGGTCATCCCCACTTTTTCAGCACAGTTATCTGCTATTATTTTGCATTTTTATTACTTCTTATTCTTTCATCTCTGAAAGGTTGATTAGATGATATTGATGGGATCAAAATGATTAGTTATGTAATAAATGCCACTCCGTAGTTTTTCACTCTTAGTACAGTTATGTCGTGTCGACGCTTTTTCTCTAAAACTTCTAACACTTAAATTTGTATTCGCTCACAATTGTTGTGCCATGATAAATTCTGACCGGTAGCGTATACAACGGCGCCAAAATTATTGACAAAACCTAAAGAATGTAGAACACTGAGTCGTTTTCTACAGCAGTTTCCGCAATCAGTTTCATCTTAGTGAAAAACTATCGATAAAAACTGCCGAAAAATAGCATAACACTTAGATAGTGTAATATAAGAGTTCATACAAAATGACCATCAAGTGTTTTGAAGTGAAGATCAATTCTGAGAGTGAATTACATGACAAAAACCGAAAAGATGAGGTACGTATAGAAGATAAAGAATTTCAGGTCGCATTCATCGGTCCTTGCCAAGAACTATCAACGAGGTGCAAAAATGGATGGCATCAATCTAGACCGCATCCATTACCCATTGTTGACCATCCCAAATACACACAAGCACACATTAGAAATTCACGTGTCATTCATATAACTCCAAGTTAAGGCCCACCGTTGAGTGACATTCACACAGCTACAGATTTAATTCATTTTGGGTTTAGATGAAGTCATTTTGCTTGATCTTTCCTCTTTCTTGTTTCTCGTCAAAATTTGTTCACTTTACAACGGCGTTCGATAAATTTTAGTATGATATGCTTAACAATCATTCGCGCATAGAGAAAAGCAACTATGATACGTGAACCCGGGGTTGGGAATCCGATCTATCCGACCGGTGAACAACGTTTTGATACATCCGATGGATGTTTCTGAGTGTCATCAGATGTATTCAGATGCATGTACATTTAGGTTTAAACAGAAATGTTTTTTCTCAACCTGGTTACGTAATGCAATAACTTCCATCTGGAATTTTAATAAGCGGCAAATACCCCAATACTAAATTATGTTTTGGTCATATTCGAGGTTTGCATCGCGAACAGAGGTGACATATCAATACAACAAATGGCATTAGGTAACCATGAATCAGTGAGGTTTTTCATCATCAATTTAGATTTGCTTTTATATGTTCATTTTTAGTTAACCACTTTCGGGATGTAATCAGAGGGATTGTGGGACTAATTAAACATGTTCTGGTATTACGTGTACCATTGTCAGTTGTCGGGAGATTTTAGGTGAAAAAACCGTTTATTTCACGGAACATAATCTATTTATTTGGTTTTAGATAAGGCAGGCGCCGTGAGATAAAATCTTATAAAAACCTGGGCTTGAACAAAGAACACAACACTGCATTTGAGCATGATTTCATTCCGGAATCATTTCGCTTCATCTCTACGGGTGCTTACTCCAGGCTACAAATCAGTTTATATATTACAGGTGTTGATAATCTAATATGGTATCAATTGACTCTTCCGCTTATGTGGTTACCAGGGCAATGCCAAATTGATGTAGACCTCCTTCTGCTGAAAAAGCAGGGGCCTTCGGCGCTTGATTTCGATGGCCTCTTCAAATCTCAGCAGCCGTCCATTCGAGGTTGTGTAAACAAGTCGGAAATAGGTTTCGCAGTCTACTTGGTGGCCAGCTTGCAGCAGATAGCGAGCAGGTGTTCTGTGATTGGCTGGTTGTTTGTGAAGCCCTCAATCTGATCCGTTCGTGTCCGACTCATACCTGTATATATTCTGATACTCGGGTGCACATCTACCTCTCTGTTTTGCCCACGTAGGTGGCTCCGCACCCATATTGAAAGTCATTGATTAAATGTGATTTAGCGGACAGAGGGAATGGTGATTTTACTAAAGGCTTCGGAATCTGGGTTGTGATGAAGCGCACGACCGGATTTGCAGCAAAATGTGTGCGAGCTACCGATGCCACTAGCTATCTTCGAACAAGTTGGCCTACACCGATTCCTTTGAACGGCAGTTGAATGAGAACGACGCATTTTGGTGCTGTCATCCCCAAGGTCTTGGGTTCAGCTTGTACACTGTACCTTTGTATAAACCTCGCTGGGTAACCATTGAGCTTTAGAGTTTCCTTTAGCTCCCTCTCCACATTATCCGGAGTACGCAACCTCCTAGCTCGATCAAACAGGGTACGCATGAGACCTTGTTTGTATTGGATTGGAGCAAAACTCTCAAATTGCATATACTGGCCGGCCTACGTGGATTTCCGATGCAAGGACCTCGAGGTGGTTCCGTCTGGTCTTCGCCCAATAACAACATCTAGAAATGGGATTTTTTTCTGCTCAGTTTCCATAGTGAATTAGATGTCCTTGTGAAGTGAATTCAGCTAACAGCTCCTCGGTCCCCCTGGCGCTTCGGGTGATCATCAACGTGTCATCCACCTATCTTTATTGTCTTGTCTAAATCGCCGACCTCGAAAATTGAAGTGTACATCCGTTGTGCATCGAGTAAGTAAGCGCTCTAGGACAGAACGCGGAATGCCCAACTGTATTTGTTGCTCCAACACGTAGTCACAAATCATTTGTATAGCTTCCACAACAGGCACATTGTTGAACAAAGAAACGACATCGAAAGTTGCCATATGACAGTCATTTATGTTTAGCTCATCAAGAAATTTTGTAAGTCAGAAAACTTCCTTCAAGGAGTACCTTGCATTGGATTTTCTGACCCGCTCCAGTATTTTGACGAGCCACTTGACCATATTGTGTTGTGAAGAATTCCGCATAAACATGACTGGTCTAAGAGGTACAAAACGTTTGTGCATGTTTGGTAATCCATTTGTGACTACGTGTTGGAGAAAAAAATCCAGTTGGGAATTTTGCTTTTTATCCTGGAGTGCCTATTTATTCTATGCACAAGGGATGTACACTTCAGTTTTCGAGGTCAGTGATTTGGACAAGTCGATGGCGTGGCTATGGGTAGCCCGTTGGATCCTTTTCTAGCTGACATATTCATGGTTATTCTGGATACCAAAGCCAGTAGGACATTCAACGGCATTACACTCTAAAAGAGATACTTCGATGACAGCATTATAATCACCGGAAGCACCAGCTTTGTAATCTTTTATCAGAAAAGAAGCAGCATATATATATATATATATACTTACTTGTTTGTCTCTGATTGTAGAAGTGTACGATAACCTTTCAAGAAGGGACCCAGAACAATACAAAGGCTATCGGGGAAATAAACACAATGAGACGTGGTGATCTCCAGCCTCATAAGATGCTCCACTCATTAATTTGGCATTTATAAGTTCAACAGCGTGACAAACAAGATTGTTTTTAGTTATTCGTAATCATGCCATTACTTAACATTAAATAGGGCTTACCATATAAACAAAACAAGGAATGAGAGCTTCGAGTCCTAATGATTCAGCTGTGGCTCCAATCATGCGGGCTTGTTCGCCACGCTGTTGTTCTCACTGTGTTCTGTGGGACTAATGAAACAATGTATAAGTTCAACAGGATCCGAATAGCACGTATGGCACGTTAGGCAGCAATCTGTGTTGGTTTACTCACCAGCATTATGGATTGGTCAACTATGTCATTTATGGTTTCAGATCCCAAATGCGGTCATTCGGCGTGCAATACCTGAATAGTTGCTCATGTCTGCCTTTTTCTTTTATTCTAGAGCAATACGAAACGGAACCATAGGCGAAATTCAAAGAAATTATTATGCAGCCAAAATAATATCCTAATCATTTCTGCTCAAGTTATTTCACTTTTATTAATTCAGTTAGAAATGTTTGAATGAGAGCACCGGATTTAAGGTTCGTCAGGCCGTTAGTCACTCACTCAATTAAATAAACTTCGGCATTAGTTTGTGTATGAGTGCAAAGAGACATTTCTAAATGCATTATACATGTAGATGACGCAAATTCAAGAAATTTAAACAGTAGATTGACAGTTGATTGTTATGTTCCTTTAAAAATCATGATCACGTTAATATTAACGCACTGCGATTTTCACGCAAAATCTTGTGGTGACCGAGTGGTATCCTCATAAAATTATCACCACAAAGTACGCGTGTCCGAATTTCATCACATTAATTTGAATTTCCCGCTTTCTGTGTTGGATGGTTGTCCTTTGATTGACCACTCACTGCATCCTGAAACATGTACATGTCCAATAAAAAAGAAAGAAAAGAACTTTGTTGACTCACTCAAAATCCAACTAATGAATCTATGTGGTGGTCCCATCTGGAATGCAGATCCACCCACAACTGGTGTCAGTCCATCAGTTGGGTTTACACTCACGTTTACCGGCACCCAGTGAAAGCTAACCTGTCACACTGGGGTTGTTTTACACATTGTGTATAACTTTTGCAAGCACTGGAGCTCACATTTCAGTTAAAAAGCATACACGCT